>OY728150.1:1016462983-1016527630 GCA_963277665.1 Viscum album
AAAAAAAAATTAATCTGGAATGTAGGGACAAAAAGATTAGTGAACCACATATCTATTGTAACAAAGTGTGATTTACTATAGTGGTTATGAAATTGGTATAACAAGTGAAGAGGCTACATAATCTATAAAAATATTATATTACATAGTGCCTACCCCCAAAAACATGTCTCTTGGGGCCCTAAATGTGGATCATTGTTTTACATAAGACAATTAAAATCACATTGCATGTTACATGTGTCACAAAACAAGTGACCCTTAATTAGAAAAATAGTATGTATATCGATGGATACATGAGAATATATATACATGTACATAAGAATGGGGAGAGTACGTGGAAGAAAGATGAGACTCTGATAGGGCCAAGAATTTAGGCACTACCAATGTACATGGGCATGACCAGGGATATGTGGGAATATTTAGTGAAACATGTTCACAAAAATATATATGTCAGGAATTAGAGGTGTACACTTTGTACCCTCTATAAATGTCATGTACTTCCTTAATGGTGGCTTAGAGATGGATGCTTATTCATTATAGGCCATGATTTGTTGATTTGGATTCATTGGTATATCCAAATAATTGTAAAGTCTTGCATTTTGTCTAGGGTATAGGTTTCTGATCTACTATAGAGGTTCTATATTTGAAATGTTTCAAGGTCTCGCTATATGATTCATGTGTTGGGATCCTCTATCATATCTTTTCTAGTTGGGGTTTATGGAAATAACATGTCCACATTGAATTAGTGTCTATACACGATCTCAGAGATTCATGTAGTATATTTTGAAGAATCCCCAAGTGGACCTTAGGGTGATCACCTCTATGGATCGTGTGATATTCAGAGATCCAACATGTACATCTTGGTGATGCGAGATGAGCCTGATCTCTCATTTCAGTTTCATCTTGGGAAGCATAGATTATGGAGGACTCTCTCCCAAATTACAATTACAATAAACACTCATGTAGTATATGATTCTTAGAAGTATCATTTAAATCCATTTTTGAGACTATATGTCATTATGAATATATGTGGGATTATTGATGACTATAATTGTGTTTCATATATTTATATAAATATCTATCGATTTAAGCTAATAAATCTTGATGAATTTTTGATAGTGATTTTAGGGTTACCTACTAGGTACTGTTATACTCACTCCAACAATAGATCTACCATCACATTCTAATTATTATGAAAATGGTAGTTCATTTTACAAATGTCTTGGAGGACTAGGAGTTGTACGACCATGGTAATGTGATATATAGACTTAGGTTACTATTTTTGTTTCATTTGATAGTATTACCCTACTCCATAAGAGTTATACTCTCTATTGATTCTGTGGTGTTTCCTTTATCCCCTTAGAAATTTTAGTTCATTTTTTGTACTCTAGTTTTGTGATTTAATATTTATTCTTGAATTTTTAGGAATTTTATAATAGATTAATAATTATATAACCATGGAGATTTTTTCATGACTTATAGTACATAGGATAATAGAATCTAACTATGGGATATACATACTCAGTACTACATAATATCCCTTGTACTATTATATGTGGTACTGGAGTTTTTACACTCTTCTTATATCCTACAAAGAGGGCCTATAAGGAAAATTAATTTTATAAATAAAATTATCATTATAATTTAACAAATGGTCCTAATATGTATTACGTTTATTGAAAAACATGAAAATAATTGGGTTTATTAAATAGAATCATATTTTAAAGATAGTTATGCATCCAAACTTTTTACAATATATCAATTAAACAATGATAATATGATTATTATTAATATAGTTTTTTGATAACTCAAATTGATATAGACAGATGAATTGATTACCAAAACCAGTGGGATCATAACCAATAAATCCCATGTAATGGATCTTATGCTGGAGATAGAATCATTTATTTATCCCTTTACTAGGCCTATTTAGAGATCCAAAATTTCAACATTGAGTGAAACATTTTAATGGAGATGTTCATACTCATCAGAAGCATGACCCATATAATGTATATTGAACCACCATTTGAAAATATCTCCATTTAAAACCTCACCCTTATCAAGATTCATAGTGTATTAAAGGTATGTGTATCAAGATGCAAATAATACAAACATGTGTATTTTATTTTCAATACAATAATGGTTATTTTTAATTATTATTTTTGTTACTTTGTAATTGGTTTTAATTTTGATATGTAAAAATAGTGTTTTTGTGTAACATGAAATTCCAATTAAGATATTAAGGTTATATGAATTCATGAATTTTAAAAATAAATTATCTATGTATAAATTAATATCATTAAATATAAATATTAATATCATTTTTAGGAAGTCAAATTTAATTTCAATAACGGTTTGAAAATAATTTTTTCTAAAAACCCAACATTTCTCAATAATTTTTCATTTTGATTTAATATTTTAAAAATAAAATATTTGGATAATTATATTGATAAAATAAATTTAATTTTTGTAATTATCATGTATTAGTTATCCAATATTAAATTTTTTATACTTTTATTGTACAATAAAATTTTCTGATAATGATTAAACACGGTATAAATATATATTGTGTATTCCATCATCTTAATGAAGGTGAAGTGATATAATAAATTATAAAAATTGTATCCTTGAAAAAATCTAATTATTTGCATTAAAATAATGTGATATTGAGATAATTATATTAATTTTATAGTTCCTTCATGTCTCCTCCTAAACCTAAATTATATATTAAGTATTTAGAGTAATTTCATTCTAATTATGAATCAATTACTCATCGCTAAAGGTGATATTCTATTGAATTTGGACCATGGAGTATAAAATAATGGAAAACAAACCTGTTAGGTATAAACCAAGAGAAATAACAGTGACTTGATTTTTGGTTTTTGATTACTTTATTATATAAATTACAAAACCTATGTTTGATTAATAATAAAGAACTCCCATCACTTTTCCAATATAAACCTACTCAAGTGCTCCATCGTCTACAAAAATATTTTTTGGGCACATATTTAATCTTCCTCTCAAAAACTAAGTCCCTTTAATGATTCTATCAAGATATCAAGAATATCCTCTCATTATTTTCAAATTACCCATTCAAG
Source organism: Viscum album (assembly GCA_963277665.1). Taxonomy (NCBI): domain Eukaryota; kingdom Viridiplantae; phylum Streptophyta; class Magnoliopsida; order Santalales; family Viscaceae; genus Viscum; species Viscum album. Next base: position 1,016,466,079 of record OY728150.1, read on the forward strand.
TTATGGGAAACATTACTTCTCCTAGTTACACAATCATATTCTTTATTTTATGAATTTTACTTCAAAATACTTATATTGGAATATTTTATTCTACATCCACATTACTATCCATTTGATTTAAAAATTATTAGATACACTATTAATTATAATCAAACAATTATACAAATATTTATATACTTCCATTATATCACCAAAATTTAACAATGATTTTTATTTCTAACCGATGATATTGTGAATATACACCTTCATTTGTACTCATGGGTATCCACAAATATGTACATGTCCTCCATTAATTTGATAATATAACGTATATAATTAAGACACTTTTATATTGGGGTTAATATTGATTAAATTCATCCATATTTCACATAACATACGATGCACACTTATTCATGTACATGATATGAAATCCAACGTTTCACTTGAATTATATAGCACACCAAATCACTAGGTAATATTTTAGTATCCTAATAAATCATGTTTGGGATTATGGGGTGAATGAAATCCCCTGTGGTCATTTTTACATCAGTTTATGATTTCATGGTGGTATGAATTGACAAATTTTTATGATGACATGTTTTATTTTCTGACACTTTCTCATGTTTCCTTTATTATAAGGGGCTATATCAATCCACGTTGTTCATATTTGTGGTTCTCCCCGCATTTATGTACGATTTATATTCATATCATCTATTATTAATAATTTATTTATGTTATTATATTTGTATTCTCTTTATGGGTTTTATAGATTACCCCTTTCTTATGTATACAGGTTAGTTACCCCATGTAGTTCAAAGAATGATGAAATAATATGAGTATGCTTTGGAAGTTTTAAATAATATTGATGAACCACTAGTTTTTTAGTTTTAATGTAATATACTTACTTACCCATGTACAATGGACTTCTTAGTATTTAAGTTTATAATATATCTATTCTTATTTTATAAATCATGAATTAATATGTAATAATAAAAAGTGTTGTAATAGTTGGTATCAAAGGGATGATTAGTTATTTTTTTATTTGGATTAAAAAATGATAGTGAAATCCTTTGTTACAAAAATATACGTAAGAAAAAATCCTTACATTTTAATAATGTTTATAGTATGTGGATACCATGAATATAGATCCACTTCGTGATAATACATGTGGATGTGTCTCTGGAATATATGTTCCTTGGGGTGACAATAGAAAGCATCATATTGAGCTAGACTAGATCGGAACAGGTGCCTAACAACATGATTTTCTTCATACCTAGTTTGACAAACCAAATAAGATATGATTTGGTAAATTAAAAATATCTTTGTGTTACAATATTGAGGGAACATAAAATTCATATAAGAGTCTATGTTAGCAAATATATTAAGGATAAGATAAATTGAAGTATAGGAATTCATATGGTAGGGAACTACATGTCATTTATATATTATCAATTTAATGTATTTATATTCCTATTTATGTGTTTAATATTTTAAAAGGACTAATCCATATTTTATCTTTTATTCATTATAATAGATTAAAATAGGATGGACCGACTAAACATTCCTTGTGAAGGGGAATGATATTGCAACCTAGTCTAAACTCCCAACACTCTAGGAACATGAATCATGATAAATGTGAAAATATTATTATATTTTACTCTGGTTCTCAATGGAAAACTTGAATGATTTAGACCCCAAAAAAATCCCATATGAAAGGATATACCACAGTTGATGACTTTATTCAAAAAAGGAATCTGAATTTCATTGGATCATTTGAGCCTTTTATTAGATAAATATAGATCCACTCCATTGAGAATATCTTTTTTATGCATAATATTTTTGAGAAGTAGAATGTCATACTGGATATTTATCATAAATATGGATAATCTAATTAGTTGATGACATTGAAAAATAATATAAAGAATTAAAAAGAGATATAACTATTAGGTTGGAAGGAATATCATAATTGTTTCCCACAAATATTTTACCCACACTCTGTGATATAAATCTCAATGTGATATACATTACCCAATTAAAGAACATGTTGAACAATGCAGGAATACAAGGAAAAATTCCCAAGACATGAACAATATACTTCTATATTTTTCATTTTCCCTAAATGAAAATTTTAACACTACATTGTATTGATAAAACACATCCTTTGAATACCCCTATTGATCAATGAAATTGGTAGATATGAATAAATTGATAGTTATTCCTTCCATACCAAAATGGAGATCAGTGAATATCAAGGGAATCATGGGGATAAAAAAATTGATTAGATTACTTATAAAATTATGATCGATAAATATATTGGTGGTAATACAATTAGAAATCATACATGTAAATTTTTTTAAGGAATCCCCATTGAAATTTCTAAAATGGGATATAGAAATTATTTACAGGTTAAAGGGAAGGAAACCTCACTAGTGATTGTTGATGGAAAAAACACACTAATGCAATGGATGAGAGTAATGTTATATTGAACCCTTAACCTAATATCCAAATTTTCAACTAAAAAGAACAATGTAACCTTGAAAAACAATTTACTAATCCATGTTTAGTTGGAGAAAATATGAACCCATAAATACTTTGGATTCAAAGTAGGGTATATGCCACCGCAACAACTGAGGTGGATCCCAATAATGATCTTTTTATAGGTACTATAGTTATGAATTCAATAATAGTTATCATAATTGCTCATTCTAGTTCAACTCCATCACTAATTTCACTAATGTTTAGTAGAACTATTAAAACATCCCAACAAATAATATAGTAGTGTTATCTATGAAAATAAAAAATTGGTCATTTATTGTATCGCTAATATATAACCCCCCATCAATTGTTTTGGGTTTTACATCCCATGTTACATTATTATTCTTTGATTAGTATAATTTTATCAAGTATTGTGTTTGTATTGAATTTGAATCAATAATTTTTATAGACGTGACTTCCTTACATTGAGCAAACAATAATTTCTCCAATAGAAAATAACTCCCCATATCATGAATCATACTCAAATTTAGTTAAATTGTAAGGGTTAGAGTAAATAATCATTTGAACAAAAATCTATAATATGGATATTAAATATATATATTTTTGTTAAATGGAATTTAGTGAAAATGATTGATTCTATGGAAATGATAGTATTTTAAGACATTCCCTTTGTCGGGGAAATCAATGATATTTTTCCAATAGAATTTCTATGTCTTGATCTATAGTAAAAGTTTTACCTTTCAAAACATATTATACTTGGGAATATTATAATATCCACCGATCCATTTAGAATTACAATTTTGGATCATTGGGAGCTTTAAAATCATCAAAAAAATAATTTAGATAGATGATTCATACTCCCTTTATCTTTACTATGGGTTAAAATAGCCATCTTTGTCAATAAGAAACATGGGTAAATTCACCATTTAATTAACTATTGGGACCTAAAAATGATCATGATAATGAAAAATTATCCTCTTCCATGGATTTATGATATATTTTATCATGTAAATTATAATATCCCTCACATTTCATACATTAAAATTGCATCATTTTTACATAATAAAAAATTCAATGCACAACTAGGTTCTCAATAATGGTATTAGTCTGGTGCCTTTGGAAACATGGAAGCATAAAAAGTGGTACATATGTGGAATACAATATCTCCACAATATTCTCAATGTAAATAACCCTTCTTAGACACATAATACATAAAACATGTCAGTATAAAATGAGGAATGAAAACATAAAAGGCGGTGAGCTCATTTTATATGTAATGGTAAACGTGGGAGATATGTGAGCATAATATTGATAATAATGGTATGATAACCTGATCATAAAATTATAATATAATACCCTCTATAACAAATATAATAAATGTGAATCATGGAATAATGATTGAATGTTTATAATAAATTAATTATAAAGGTATAAAGATAATATTCAATTATTGAACAATATTGGGCTAAGACAGGGGATTGGGGAATAAACAAAAACATGTAATATCATTCACTAAAAGTAAATATTAATTTCTATATCTTTGGGTGAAACATCAAGGGAAAATATAGAACGTAGTAAACACCATCATCCCTAGTCACAATCCTTTCATTGTAAGGCATCAAGTGTACTGATATTCCTAAAGTGGATCAGTTTTTCCAATCATCCCAAATTTATGGGGACTACACCTACTGGGTGGGACACACCTCCATCCCCTGTAACATTATTTTCCTTTTAATGGTTTTAGTTTCCCCATATTCTAATAGTGTTTTAAACCTATCGACATGAATCAAAGTTTTATCTCATAAGATATATATCATTACCCACTTCGTTGGAAAGAGATATAGGTCACACCCATCTCATAATGAAATCATACATAAGTGTGACATAAAATCATAAATAATCAAATTGTAACCCATGAAATTAAATTGCTATCATAATCATTTATCCATATCTTAACCTATGAAAAAATATATAGGATTCATAATCATTTCTAAAAAATAATAATCGTGAAAAGAAGTTGCCAATGTAGACATATTACACATGACGATGAAATCGGTTACATAAACATCATGAAATAAAAATATAAACCATTGAGATATATAATATGAAAGGAACCATTGTATTATTTTCCAATAATGTTGTGAGTAACCACATCAAAATTCATCTAATATGGAATATAAATTTGAAATGTATTTCAATAACAGTTATTGAAGAAAATATCCCATCTTATTTTAAAAATTAACCATAAAAAATAAATCTAATTGAATACCCTTTTCATTTAATATAATCATTTTGGTTTATAAATAAATCTTTGAAATTTTTTTGAAACCCATTTATTTGAAAACACTTCAAGAAATTATAGTGAAATATTGAAAAGGACTTGGACACCATTTACATGAAGACAATTTGAAAACATATAAATTATTATTTCAAATCCCTAAAAAAATCATATCCTTTTTTGACAAAAATTATATTAAGATATAATTTTTAAAACATTTTTTAATTAATTCTTTAAAACATGGTTTTTGAAATTCAAGAATTGAGTATTAATGAAAGAAAATTGAGACAAAACTACATTACTAATTTGGTATCTTTTTAAAAAAGATAACATGAAAAAGATTTCATAAAATGAAAAATTAAATAAAGATATATCTAATCATAATAATTATAAAATATTTACATATGCATTATATACAACACACAAAATAAATTATTTGTTTTTAAGACATAAATTTAAAAGAAATAAAATTGACAAAATAAATCCCTTTCCTTATGTCTTGGTAGAATCATGCTCATTAAAACCTCATATATAATAAATATATGTCTATTATAAATATTACATAGAACCATATTATTATATCTAACAACATATATTTATTAATATCATTCTCTTATTAACACTTACAAATTTTGGTTATGTTTTAGCTAATATCCACTTTTGTTTTTCAAAAGTGTCTTAATTTTTTATTATTTATAGTCATAGAACTTATATCATGACATTCAAAAAATAAAAATGATATATAATTAATGTATATTAATTATATTTTTATTTGTAATAATATATGAAAGATATAAATATGCAATTGAATATGTCGTTAATGGAGACTGTAGGTCTTACAAATGCACAAATTTTGTTTTTATTTAATTATAATATTGAAAGAAAGTAAGTAAATGAAATATGTGTGTGTGTGTGTGTTTGTGTGTGTGTGTGTTTTATAACTCCATATCCATTATTAATTAATATATGTCATATATGTTCACAAAATTCATCCTTAATGCATTCTATTTAATGTGTGAACGAATCATATTACTTTTGGAAGGCTGTAGTCCACACATACCTAAACATAATTGTAATATGTAAAAAATATAAATCTTGTAGGTATGTGTTATATAATGTTTTAATAAGAATAATTAAATCATATATACATCATATATATCATATAAATAGACATTTTCCATCATAATTATAATCCTTTAGAAGTAGTAATGGAAAAAAATCACTGTTTCATGATGAAGTATTTTTCCATACACAACAAAGGTAAGTTAATTACCCCTTAGATAGATGTGTATGTATATGAATGTCAAGACTATATAATAATAAAATACTTTTATATATTGAGTACTGGTGATATTATAAATTTATCGAATAATAATATTTTTTTCAGTGTAGAATGAAAATAAAACAGAGGTTCTCAAAGAATGATTTTACATCTTCATTGTATGACTCCTTTTTCATGGAACAAAAGGGATTCCATGGATTAAATTATACAAAAAATAATTATTTAGGTAATAATTATGGAAGTTAGGAGAATATTTTATTATATTTTAAGCGTGTAAAAGGGCTTGATAGTTACAAATAAGCAAGAGCGAAGAGTGCCATTTACAATGAAGAAGAAGTGTGATTTTTTGACATATTTATAATGGAAATTCCATTAAAATTTCTCCTATAATAATAGGATATAATAATGAATCAAAATTGATACATGGGACTATAGGGTTTATATATGATCAAACATTTGAAATTTTGAAAAATATCTAGGTTATTTTGGCACTTCAATGTAGGTTTTTGTCCCATGATAAGATATATTTCATTTCAGTCATTATAATTCATTTTAATTACATTCAACTATATTTTTGTACAAAACCTAATGAGACCTTATTAGAAACTATAATTTAGTATGATTCCAAATATGTAATCCATTTTTACAAATTATACTTACGGAATTGGAATATATCATTTTAAAACTAATCCTGCATATGGGTCATGACAACATGTTTCATTTTGAATTTCATTTAAAACAATTAGATGTTTCTATATATAGTATTATTGTGAAAATAATATACCTTTCTCTATACTATCAATATTATCAACTGGTTTTTTCTTATTAGAATTATCGATCTCTAGCAGTATGACCTTTGAGTTTGGTACATGTGAACGGTAAGGTATGTACTTTGTAAGAAGAGATACATGGAATAGATAGTGTACTTTTGAAATATTTATATGGTGTTCCATGTGATATGATACCATTAGGATATCATAATGAATCTCAAATGGATATATATACATAGGGATTAGTTTGAATTTCTTCCTGAACCACATAACCTTCATATAAGGAGAGATACATAAAAACACCTTATCATCAACATAAATTTATAGATCATGATGACTGTTATCATCATATATTTTCAATCATAATAATTACACCATGATATTATGTGGAAATGTGATATCATTATTATCCATTTCTTCATATGTATCAGGTCCCGATATGCTTCACTCTACCAAATCATCGAGTTATATTGGAAATCTATATTTCATCCCAAAATTTTCAATAAAAGTATCCATATGAATTCTTAATTAAAAGTTTTTTTAAAGAAAACTCAACTATAAGAAGGTTTTTAATCCAAACACATTTAAAATCAAACAAACTCAATTACAACATATCCTCTTAGATTTTAATTGTTCTTTCAAAATGACCATCAATTTGAGGATGTCAAGAAGTGCTAAAACTCCATTCTATGTTATGTGATTTCTAAAGTCTTCACCAATACTTTTTTGGTGAACCTTGGATCTTGGTTAGATATAATAGAGAAATATGATCTAGATATAAGTCTTCTCTTATAGAATTAATGTACATTTCCTTAGTATAGGGATCAACTACCATCAATATAACATTAAACAATTTAGAGTTTTGGGGTATTTCATTGAACAAATCTATATATATGTTCTCCAATTTACATTATGTTATGGGTAATGGATGCAATGCCCCTTTAGAAATTTTTTTGTTCAACCTTAACCTGCTAGAATACCAAGCACCGAGAAACAATCTTTGGTATATCCCTCTTAATTCCAACCCACAAGATCTATTCCATAAAATATTTATACATATTAATAACTCCAAAATGAATATCGTATAAAGATTTACGGGATTCCTCTTAGATATAATTCTACAAATATAGTATGGAAGGAACAAAAACATTTTTCTATAACCTTATCATTTTATTCAGATAATGATTAATATCTGGAATATTTTTAACCTTGTTTTCCACCTCTACATATTTTTTATGCATATCTTTAATCATTACATGTATTGTGTGTTGATCATTGAAATGATAAATAAATGTTTTCCCATCTTCCTTCAAAATTTTGATATACATTAATTGAAAATCTAGAAATATTGGATCATATGTTCTCCTTATCATGTACATTCTATCGTTCTGATTTTGACTCAATGAATCAACAACCATGTTCACTTTCGTACGGTGTTAATGTATTGATTAGTCATAATCCTTTATCAGATCTAACAATATTTTCAAAATAATATTCATTCCTTTATTTTTAATCAAATATTATATATATATATATATTATAATTATATATAAAACACATTTCTCTATAAAGATAATGCATCCATATCATTAATGCAAAAAATTGCCCGTGCTAACTCCAAATCATGAGTTTTTTAATTTTTCATGAGGACCATGAAAAGTTTAGAGGAATTAGGGAAACCATATTATATTACATGATAAGACATCCGAATACCTTCATTCATTCATTACTGTAGATTATAATCACCTCTACACTATAGGGAAATGTTACTACTAGTGCATTGATCAATATTCCCTTTAATTCTATGAAATTATCCTCACATTCAACTATCCAAGGAAAACTAGATCCCATCTAACATAATATTGTCATAATATGCAATGGTAATATGAACTTATCCACAAATATTCAAAAATATCTAACTAGTCAATAAAAACTGTGGTTCACAACTATCGTCATTAGTCTAGGATGACATTCTATAGCCTCCATATTTTATGGATCTAATAATATACTATCTCTAGTACTTATGTGACAAAAAAATGAATCCCTTTGTTTCCATAATTCACAATTTATAAATTTTTCATACACATTATCTTTCTTTAAGGAAAATAGTAAATCTGTAATGTTGTACACTTTCTCTTATTTCACTTTGAATATATTATAATTCCATCTGTACTGACTAGCCTAAGATGATTGAGGATATATCTAAATACATGATTCATTAAATCCATGAATGGTTCAGGTGAATTAGTAAGACCAAAATGAATAACTATATATTTATAGTGTCTTTAACATTTATAAAATGTTATGTTGGGTATATCCTATTTCTCTATCCTCACCTGATGATATCTAGAATGAAATTTTACCTTTGAAATGTATTGAGATCTAGGTAGATTACCATCAAATTGATAAATTTAGGGAAGAAGATACATTTTCTATATTGTTATCTTGTTAATAATCTCATTATAATCAACACAATGTCACATTAATCTACATTAATTTTTCATGAAGAGAATAGGTACACCATAATATGACGCACTTGGTCGAAATAATCCCTTATCACAGTTTTCATCGATTTTCTATTTCAATTCTTATAACTCAATTGGGTCCATTCTCTATGGATTCCATGAAATTGGTTTAGAGCCATGTATAAGAACAAATCAGAATTCAAAATCACATTTTAGTGGATGAGTATTCGTCTGTTCATGAAATACATCCATTAACTCTCGAACAATAGGCGTATTTTCTATGTTGTTATTATATACAACTATTTGGGATAAACAATCCTTATGAGTAGAAATTAAGACCCATACATAATATTTAATCTCCATAGGATGTTTTTTATTAGTTTTAACTTTATAGATGATCATAAGTTGGATTGAAGTATCAAACATCACTTACATTCAAATAAAGTTGATGTTGGCATTACGAAGAGAAAGACAATCCATGCCTAAGATGACTTCAAAATCAACAAGGGAAGAATTAGAAAATATGTAGGAATTTCATTCCCATAAACATAAATTGGTGAATAATATTAAACTTCATTCCTAATTTAAAATATACTATGAGATTTCACTACTAATTCTATATCTAATATTTTTTATGGAATCATAAAACCCTTAAAAGTTTATTAGATATTAAAAAGATGGTACATCCAGAATCAAATAAGACATTAGTAATTCTAGAGTAGAGTGTATGTGTACCCTTCAACACATTGTAATCGCACCCCTCATTAGAAATAGTGATTTTATGAGATCTCCCATTATCCATTAGTTTAATATGTTTTTGATAGTGATCATCATAACCAACAATGGATTTTGGGCACTGGTTCACATAATGATGATCCTCCTTACACTTTGAGAACTGAATTGACGGAGGATCATTATATGTATCTTTTTCTTATTAATGAAGCATTAAAAAATATTTTCCCCTTAGTGTGTCAATAAAATTCTCAATGGCCTTCCCTTACACAACTATAAAACTATTTATAACCGAGAAGCCAATTTCATCCATATTTTTCCCAGACATTGAGAATAAATGAAGGGTCAAATTCAACCCATTTAGGTTTTAGATATTCCATTTAAATCCATTTATATCTTCTTGTTAAATCTATGAGATTGTTATGTATCATTAAAATCCATTACAACTTTATTTCACAATATATAATCTCTTCGTAGAAGGTAAAGTCTTTTAGGGCCAACAAAAATTTGGAAATTGGATTTAATCCACTAAAGGACATATCATCATTATATTTTGGTGAAATTATATTTCAAAAATTATACATCACAAGTTATTTCAAATTATCCTCATAGGTATAGGCATATTCATCATCCTTATGCTTCAACTCAAGGAACTCATTTTCCATATTCATATGAAAAAGAAGAGGAATGTACTTATTGAAAAATTGGTTCTTCTACTCTTCCCAATCAAAGGATTCAATTTCATATTCATTCCTTTTATTCAAGATTAGATTCAACTATATGAGTTCTTCACCTTGAAATAAATAAACAACTTGAATTACATTCTCATGATTAGTAAACTAGATAATGGGGAATATCTTTTTAGTCGTACTAATATGATTCCCAATTACATGTGGATCAGAAGACCGTCTGAAAGAGGATTTACATTTCCTAAAGGATGATTTCACTAGAATGTTGTTAACTCCTTTTCAAGATTGGATGTTGAGCTTTATTCATATCTTATGAAATCTGTGAGAGTATAGGTACAATATTTTCCATTCATGCTCCCGTAGAATTTGAATTACCCAGAAGACAATAATTGAATTTTCAATTTAAAAAACCATTAATGCAGTTCTTTCACATTCTATCCATTGAATAAAACCCAATATCATAGAATAAAAATATTTTTCCTAGTGAGGAACCACATAATCATGAATTTCCACAGACATTATTAGTAAATTAATACACCTTACATAATCATTGGAACCCTAGTTTTATCCTATGTTATTCATAAAAATCTTATTTTTAAATCCTTCATGATGGCTCATGATGGTTGTTAGAATTCACAAAGTATATCCCTAAGGAGTGTTAATCCAGGTGAGAATCAAGGTGTAATGTATTATCCTAGGATATTCTTGAGTCAATCCCAGAAACCCTTGTATAACTTTTCATCCATATGTACAACTATTCTAAAGCTATCTCAACATGTAGTATCTAGACAATGATGTATTTCTAGGAAACCACTCACTCTATCCTTTACCAAATTAATGACATTTTCCTATACTATTCCATATCCTTAATCATATATACTAAGTCATACATTGAAATATCATTTGAAATATTTTAATAGATATCACTAATGTTTTCTCATTCATGTTTCTAAATGTTAACAAAAATTTCTCTCTAATTATAACTATAGATACCCTCTATTTTTATACATTAGCATTACATCATTTTTAGGAATAATTTATACATTACACAAAAAAAACCAAAGATTGTTTTATTCATGTTCATTTCAAAACATTGAATCATAATAAATGGTACATAGGTGAGAAACATTATCTTCAATAATGTTCTTCATGACTATCACCCTTATTAGAAACATCATACATAATATATATATTTATAACCTAGGGTATAGAAAGGTGAAAATATGTCAGATATTATGCTCAGTGATGGTCATTAATGGAGATATGTAATCAAAAACAAGAGAATAATGTTATGATAAAGTGATAATGTCATTAGAATATCCAAACCTTCATATTAGATCGCATGAACATGATTCGCAGAATAATGATTAGACATTCATAATACATGATTCGTAAGGGAATCAATAGAATAACACATTAAATTACCACATAAGAATATGTCATTGATTTTTGTAACACACATAAAAATTTAATATCAATCCCAATTAGTCAAAAACAAATTCTAGAACATATTATGAAACTCCATGGGGACTAAACATACAAGGTGGGGCACACCACCTCCCCCTTTCAAATTCCATTCATTGTACGGGATCGGGTTTCCCCATGATCAAATAGTGCATTGGATTTGCCTCTCATCACATATTCAGGGGGACTAATCCTACTAGGAGGGTCACAATCCCATCCCCGAGCATTGTTGTTTCTTTAAAGGGGATAAAAATTTCTAATTTTTTCTTATTAGATCATGTTCATCAGCTTAAATCCCATGATTTTTTCATGATATTTAAATATTTACACAATTTATTGGTGGTATATATAGGTATGTCCCATCTTATAATCAAATCACACATTAGAGTTTCATAGGAATATAAAAAAATAAAATCAAAACCCATAAAATGTAATTGTTATCATAATACAGGTAATCAAATATTAACATGTGGATAAATAGAACAGTTTGATAATCATTTCATCAAAAGTATGCTACATGAAATAAAGTGGGATTCGTATGCATATAGACCATGAATAAAAAATATTTTTCATAAACACTATTCAATTAAAACATAAACCAGTAGGAGAAATAATATTAATGGATCCTTTTTATAATTTATTTAAAAAGGATTTTTTAATATTTATGAGTATAATATTTTATGAAAAATTATATTGAAATATATTTTAAAATCATTTCATGTGAATAATATCATTTTTTCATTTAAAAATGGGATTTAAAACATAAAACATTCTTAAAAATAAATTATTTAAAAATAAACGTGGAATCATATTAATAATGCATTAAAAAAATTTGAAATGAATTTCATTCAAAATAGTTTTAAAACATATATTGATTTCTTTAAAACATTTGATATTATATAAAGGTTTATTTGAAAACCAAAGATATTTAAAAACTTTTTACAATGAAAAAATGACAAAAATATCATCATGAAAAACATTTTTACTACATTTTTGAAAAAATAGATTTTGAAATTCATAGAACGTGTCTCAATGAAGGCAAATTTAGAAAATCTTCTTTACCGATTTGGTAACTTTTGAAACATAAATCCCATGAAATAATTATCACAAAATGGATATGTAAATAACCATATATTTAAGGATTATAATTATATATGATATTTATTATAATTATATACACCTCACAAAATAATAGATTCCTCAGTATGTCATAAATCTCATAGACTTAAGATTGAGACTGAAAACCCCGTTAACTTTTGTCATGCCTCACGTCAAACTTATTGAAACCTCATTTATAATAAATATAAGTTTTCTTATAAATATAATATATAATAATATTCTTATATCTAATATCAAATATGGATTTATATCATCTTCTTATTGAGACTACTGTGTCAAGAGTACGTTTCATGTAATATCTACATTGATTTTCTCATGTGTCTTAATTTGTTAAATAGTATTTCCTCATACTTATATAATGACATCCATAATTAAAAAATTCATATAAATATCATTTATATTTTGTATATGTGAATTCATAATATTTATTTAATGATTTTAATTTAAAATTTAATACACCTTTCTTGGAGACAGTAGGCTATATGTATGCATGAACGATGTTTCCGTTAGACTGTCATATTGAAAGAAAAAAAGTTAATGACATATATGTATATATATTATTACTATATTATTATTATTATTTAATATTTATGATATAATTTTACTAAACTCATCCTCGATAATTTTCATGTAATGTGTGAAAAAATCACCTCACTTTGAGGTGGTAGTAGTCCAAACATCTCTAATAGAAATTATCGTACTGACACAAAAATAGAAATCATGAAGGAAGCTGTTAAATAAATTTTCTATAATCATAAATAAATTACATTTATATATCATATATATAATATAATAATTTATTATTCATCATAACACCCAACCATGAGATGTGGTTATTGAAATATTAACAACATCATTTTGTGAGGTGATAGTTTTTCGTACCAAGGAATGGTATGTTCGTTACCAATTAGATTGATGTGTTTCTAAGTGTAGGTTTAACCCATAGAATTAAAACAAATAATAATAATGAGGATACCGGAGTTAATATATAAGCATGGAATAATTTTAATTGATGTGGCGGGGAATAAAAATATAAGAAAGAAGCTTATAGAATGATGTTACCACTTCCTTGGATAACTTCTTTTTCATTTCATAAAATGGATTCATTGGTTTGATTTAAGCTAAAAACGTGTATTATAATAGGAATTGAAAGATTATGGATGATTATATGTTAATATTTTAGGCGATAAAAGGGGATTTAGTTATGTGAATTAGTGGTAGGCTTGAGTTTATTTTTATAGTGGAGGATGCGTGGCATTATTGTAATTTATTGAGAAAAATTCACACACATGTTTTTTTTATTTAAAGTTGATCCAATAATGGATAAAATGAAATAAATTGGACGATATTGAATAAATATAGTCATATCATGTATTTGTTATAATTTTATATGTCATTTTCCCATTAAATGTAAGGTTCAGTCCCTTGTTATGGTAATTTTTCTCCAAATTGTTGTAACTAATATTATTCTCCTTAACTATTTGTTTTTGTAAAAAAACAATGTTTCCATTATTATATATTATAAAATTTTCTAATTATAAATAGATAAATACATATTTCCAAATTCATTTCACCGTAGTCAGATAATGTAAATTAAAATTTATCTTACAGACAGGTCTCTACATTGTGGTTTTTAAGAAAAAAATTAAATGTTTGGGATGTTTGGATATCAAATTTATATGGTAAATTTGTTAAAATTACTATAGTATGATTTATTTATGTAAATTTATTCTCATTTCAATTTCAAATGAAATTAATATATAGCT
Source organism: Viscum album (assembly GCA_963277665.1). NCBI lineage: Eukaryota > Viridiplantae > Streptophyta > Magnoliopsida > Santalales > Viscaceae > Viscum > Viscum album. The sequence continues at coordinate 1,016,481,119 of OY728150.1, forward strand.
TAACTATCTAAATAAATTATATATAAAACATTTTTTGAATTAAAATCTATCATTTTTTACTCTTAATCCAAAGAAATGATGTTTTCTGAAAATCCATAAAATTCACTCTAAGATAATTCTTAAAATATGAATTAAAAAATATTGATAATTTTATAAAATTAAAATATAAAATTTTATATAATTAATTTTTTTTATCATTGATATAAGTACATGAAAATAAGTTCTTTTATGAAAATATTATTTTCAAATAGATAAGGAAATTAGTAAAAATGTATGTATTGTTATCAATAAGTTTTATTTATATAAAATAATATTAAATTATATTTAAAAATTATATATTAATATAATATTACAAATTTTTATATTATTGTTCTAATTATCTCATTTAAATAATAATGATAATATTTTGTTTCGAGGAAACCCAGTGTAGCGTATAACATAATGCATGTGATTGTCACTAGTTGAACTATGGTAACATTGGGTAGTATAAAAATAATATTTTAATGTGTGAATATATAATTGAAACACTTTTATTTAAAATATTTCATTTGAAAAAAGAATTAAAGAAACATGGGGTGTTACATACATGGAGACTAATAATTATCCAATGTGGATCATCAGTAAGGGTATTCTAATTTACTGGGGGGAATTCTGATATTCCTAATATCTCTTTCATTATAAGGTAGTGTAACTATAAGTACAAAGTAATACCATTTGACTCACTTAATCTCCAATAATCTTCACATAAATGATGAATAATTCTTTTAGAGATTATCTAAAGAAATTTATTATAGAATTTATATACTATATTTTAATATACTCAAAAAGAAATGAAAAACATGAGGAGCATCTCATCACTATGAAAAAAGAGTATGAAAAGAGGGGCTTCATTCAACTGAGAAAACTTTATTTATCGTTGGAGGATATCATATTATTGGAGAACATTATCATAAGTAATGTAATATCAGTAGGTACTTAAAATAAATAGGAAATTAAAAAATAGCCTAGACTAACCAATGTAAAACAATAATTTTCTTTTCTTAGATTATCTAGGTAACATTTTTAATTTGTGAAAAATTTATCATAATTTTATTACACTTTTACCAAGCTAACTTGAAATGTATTAATGTTTCATTTGAATAATGAATTTGAATAGATATTGAGCAAGTTCAAATGTTTCTTATCACTACACATGCACACATGCTAACCATAAGTGGGGAAATTTTTTTGGTATATATTAATCCTTCAAAAAAGTGGTTATGAATTTGTAGTAATATGGATTGATAGAGTGATGACATATTCCTTAGGGAAATTAAATTTTCATGAATATGAATACCCAAAAAATGATTTTATATTGGCTATAGTAATCATCACATTTAAAATAAATCGACATTATCTCTTAATGAAGAAGTTTGTTATATATATCATTACATCATAAAATATATATTCATATCTAAAGAAGTGAATTTGAAATTGATAAGATGGATAAAGAATATTAAAGAATATGACTGATCTAACAATTACCATCGTAGGGAAAAAGTAATGTTTTAAATTCTCTACGTAGAGATGATAAATAAATTTTATCATTAATGATAATTGATATGGATCTTATATTCATAGACTTGATAATTAAGGACATGGGAATCATAAAAGGAAGAATATCATCAATCCTTTCAAATTGGATTACTAAACCATCCTTTCAATATATAATAAAAATTATAAAATAAATGATATGTAAATACAAAACCTTGTGGAAGATAATAAAAATGTGAAATATTTTGTGTAAAATATTAATGAATAAGGGATTATTGGATTTAGGTCAAAACTATGTGTACCATAAAATAATTATTTAAAGAATTATTTATAGTATGAGGAACATAGATCAATCATCCCAATCCATATAAAGAGCATAAATATGTATCAGGATCTCATAGAGAAATATTGGTGAGAAAATATTATGATGGATATTTTGGAATACATATTAAGATTTATTTTATGTTATAAAATAATGAATGAAAGGAAAAAAATTAAGGTGATGAATTCAAACAATACCAATGGATCACTGGAAACTGGAAAACATAACCATGGATTTTTTTCAAAGGAATTCCAAATACAATAAGATGGAACAATTCAGTAGTGGTTCTGGAGGATTATATTTCAAAGACTGTTGGGTTCATTAAAATATGAGAGGACATATCACTTGAAAAAAACAAGGATATACATTAGATATCTGGTGAGGATGCATGGAACACTGACATCAATGATATCTTATTGGGGCCCAATATAGACCTCGATGATCTAGAAGAGTCTCAAACATTCTATAAATAATGATTAGATCTTCATCACAACATATAACAATCAATCTAATAGAAAACCATTGTCCATAATAAAGAAACTCATTGATATTTTGAGAGAATAAATAATGAAATAAAAATTATTATTAGAACAACACCTTCATATGGTCAGGTTTTCATAAAATAATAGATTACAGATATTAGATTAAATATATCATAATATATCACTTTTCATGAATTAGTTATGAACACTTTCATATTCGAAAGAATTTGGAAAACACATTATATTGGTTCCTTAAATGGTCTTGGAAATGGTTAAAATGTTCCAGACCATTTATCAGCACATTTATGATGCACAGAGTCGATAGAAGATATATGATGAAAATTTTAAAAAATTCAAGAATTTATAGGTTGGATATTTTTTATTCATACCTTATAATCATCAAGAAGTAAGCACATGTGGTTTGGTAATAATGGTACACTTATTAGTAAAAACATCAGTCCCTTTGAGATCCATGGTCACATAAGAGAGGTATTTAATCAAATATTACACCGAAGAAAAATTTCTCTAGTACATGATTTGGTACTTGTATACATATTGAGTAACCACTTACCAACCCCTAACTGTTTCTAAATCCATAGGTGGATCTATTAGAGTATGATATTTCATATAATTTTATGTTGGTGAAGATAATAGATCAAAGGGACACAATTATATGAAAAAAGAAAATGTACTATCTAAAAATGCTACGAAGAAACCAAACATTTGAAAAAGAGACATGGGAAACAATGAGGTAATGAAATTAAATTATCTTAATATGTTTTAGTGTGTTAAATGGATATTCCAAGGGAGAAATTTCTAAAGAGTTGAAGATTTTACTGACCCAAAAATTTGAAACTAAAATTCCATTTTTTATTTAATTAAATGACATATTAGGTTTCAATGTTTTTGAAAATGAACAAAACTAATTGGTTTTCATAAATTCTATTGTATTTAACAAAATAAGCATTATAACAATTAATTACATTTAAATTTAACATTTATCATATGATTACTATAAATATACAGTTTTTATAAAATTAATTGACATAGAAGAAGTAAGTTATGGCCTCGACCAGTATGAATCTACCCTATAAATTTCAATTATCAAAGAATTAGAGGAATATGGTATCCCTAATATTTTCTATTCACTAGGACCAAGATAAAATCAAACAAATAATCCATAACAATAACTCATTATGATTGTTGTGCCCAAGTGATGTAATTTCATTTGTTGTCAATAACATGTCATGGTGTGCCATCTGATGAAGTACATCTTGAAGATTGATGATTATAGAAGCATTAAATCTGACGATTGTTGAGCTGCTCTTAAAGTTCCAAGAACTTGTATCAACTGGATACAATGTCACAACATGATTAGAAGACCATGCATTGTAGTGACAATGCATGAGGAGTTGAAGAAGCAAGATGATCCATTCACTACTTCTAAGTGGATGAAGTGGTTTTTAATGAAGTCCATGCACTAACACTTAGTGCATGTGAACATGAAGATGATCCAATTGATCTCTGATTAGATCAATAAAGAACATTGAAGATTATAAGTGATTCAGGAGTTCGATTGATGAAGATGAACCTTTTGAATTCCATATCCTAAGTGAAGATCATGTGAGGAGAAGAAATGGAGGAATTCTTAAGATGAAGAAGAGAAGATAAGAAGAATAGAGGAGGAGGCATTTGGCATTTAGAATTGGTATTTTTCATGGAGGACTTTGTTTTTGACAAAGTATTATTTGTTACTTTGCCAAAAAATTGGCCAGCCCGTGCACACCATGAGGGTTCAACCCCAAGGCACATGTGGGCCTAAGGCGCCATGCCCAAGGGGGAACCCGTGGGGCGAGTCCAGGGCGGCAGGACGCACCCAAGACACCGCTAGGCATCTGGGGCACGCCCGGAGGAGCGCGGCAGGGGCGCATGAGCGCACCCGAGTGTGCATAGTGGGCGCCAGAGGCGCGCCCGCAGGGAGCATAGGTGGGCGCAGAGCGCGCCCGCAGAGAGAACCCGGTGCGGGGCGGCACCGGGAGGGGAGAAGTTCAACTGGCGAGTAGCGGGCAGCGCCAGGGTAATAAGCCGCGGATAAACCGGGCTTCGTTTCGATGTGGGACGCGGGATTTTCCCGCGGAAGACATCCTGGCCGCACGATTGATCGCGCGCCAGATCTCCGCCTCTCATCGCATCCCGCGCGAGATCTCCAGATCGCGGCCGTCCGATGTATTTCAAAAGCCGCATCCAACGGCCCAGCGTTCGTCCTCAACCTCGAGCCATGCCGAAGCCACCCGCGAGCCCCGCTGAACCAGGCGCCTTCCCGACGACGGATTTTGTGTTCTCAGCTGTCTCTCTCGAATCCGAAGGCACCCTCGTGCTCGTCTGAGCATACCGAACACAACCATGCCTTAAAATATACTTGCATGCAATGAGATGATGAATTCGATGCAGGCCGAAGCAAACCGAAGGTGCGAGGCCATTCGGTGTTGATGTTCTGCATGGTTTGGATCGAAGGAAGGCCGTGCATGCGTTCTAAGTTGCATGCACGTGAAGAAGGCCGAAAAATAAAAGATCCCGCGTGAAACAAAGGATAAAAATCAAGATTTGGAAATATCTTTGAAGATCCGATGATTTCGGGGATTCGAGATTTATCCCACGCGGAAGGCAGAGGCTCTCCTCGCCTATAAAAGGAGAGGCCGAGGCATTGGAGAGGCTTGCTGATCCCTTGTTGAAAATCTGCTGTCCCGTGAGCACATCTCTCTGCCTCGCGAAGTTTTGAAGCCCTGTGCAATCTATTTGCGCGGCTGAAGTTCTCGGTGCCATCCTTGGCCCGAAAGAGTCCCTTGCATGCAACCCCTTTGCGCGACAAGAAGTGGAGCTTGGGCAGCACAAAGTTGTGCGCCCCCTCTGTGCACCGTGCCTCCTGCGCGGTTTGCACTAGCGCGGCCAAGGTGTCCTTGACACGCTTGCGCGACAGAAGCGCCCTCGGCAGTGTTTCACCCTTGCACACTTGAGCCTGCGCAGCATTTGAAGACAAGAAGAGGGCCACACCTCCTTGCGCGCCTAGTTGGAGTTCGGGTTGTGTTTTACACACATTGTGTGTGTGCCAAAGAGGGCTGAGGCCTTGTCTCGTGTGTGTGCCAACTGATCCTTGTTCCTTGGACTGGCGCGGTTGAAGACAGTGAGGCCGCACCACCTTGCGCGCCTTAAAGAACAAGTGGAGAAGAACCCGAGGGCCTTAGTGATTATGTGCTAAACAAGAAGACCCGAGCCTCAAGCATTTTTGTGTGTGCAAGAAGTGAAGAAAAGGCCAAGGCTTAGCCCTTCTGTGTGCACAAGTGAAGAAGACTAACCTTGAGAAGAAGAGTACACACTTAAGTGTGTTAATGCAAAAGAACTGATCATTCTAAGTGATTGGGTTTTTGGTGAGCTAGACCAACGAGATCTTTTGAAGACTATTGAAGCTACTTGAAGTTTTGAACAACACCTTTGAAGAAGTGAAGTGGAGCCATGATGAAGATGATGCTGTGGAGTTGGGGGGTTTAACCAACTTGTAATTGGGGGGTATAACCAATTACTGTGTAATCATCCTTTGGCATAGTGAAGAATCCGTGTTGGGGGGTGTAACCAACACGGCAAGGAGTAGGTCTTTGTACCGAACCTTGTAAATCTCTGTGTTCTGTGCTCTCATTATTACTGCACCACTAAAAGAGTAGATCTAGGCTTTAACCAGCTGCAGAGGTTGAATTGATAATCCAAAGGGAACAATTCATAAAAAGAAAATGTTATCACTGATTCACCCCTCCCCTCTCAGTGATCACAACCGATCCAGGCATTTCAATGATGTAAATTCAAACTCATAGAATCACAGACCAAACAATGAATATCGAACAACATCATAAAAATACCACCATTGCATACCTTACCCATAATTAATTTGCTGGTGTAATAATGGGAAAAATATCAAGACCCGAATTATAGGATTTTTTTATTTTTAACATAATAATGGTTATATTAACTTCGTGTTGTTGTTACTTTATAAATGATTCTAATTATTATATGAAAAAACACAAATTGATTTTTTGGGAAATATTTACTTTCCATTATGAAATTTATCTAAATTTTGATAATAAAATAAATATTAATTAAAGAAGAAAAATTAAAAAACATTATAAAATAAAATGATAATATTCTTTTTATAATGTAAAATGGAATTTCATTATCTTTTCGACAACTATTATTGTAAAAATAACCAGAGAATCTCAATAAATGTTTAATCTTATTTTTAAAGAAAAAAATTATAATATATAAAAAATAATTTAAATATATATATATATATTAGAATTATATTGGAAAAATTATACAAAAGTTAATTTTTCATCATTTTATAAGATTCGTGAATTTTTAGGTAAAAATTAAATATGGTATAAATATATGATAAATATAAAGAGATCATAATGACCCAAAATTGATATAAAAATTATGATTAATTGTGTCAATGAAAAATACATGTTTCCCATTTTTTATAATTTTATGTTGGGGTTTGTTAAATAAATTTATAAAGCCTTTATAAATCATCAAAAATCAATATTATATTTCAATGTTCTAAAATAATCTCCTTGTGAACATGACTCTGTTCCAAATCATCAAGTGTAATTTTTTAATGAGTATGAAAAGTGGAATTATAAAATAAAGTAAAAATATATTATTTTTTAGAAACCCTGAGAAACAAACATGTGTTAGTTTGTGGTTTTTACTTTATTATATCATGTCAGAAATATTTGTTTGAGAAATAATAATGAACTACCCTGAAATTTCATGTATAAACCAAGATAATATCCCATTACATTTCCCTTTAATCCATTGTGAGTGTCCTCAATATACCTTTACCTCTAACAATTCCTCCCATGGTGTTCCTAGGATCTTATGATGAACCTCCCAATCATTAGGAATCACCCATTTAAGGTAAAGAATATATTCCTTCTCCACTTTCTTCAGAACTATTTTTAATTTTATGAATTTTACATCCAATTCATATTGTTCAGATAAGTTTTTCCAAATAAATATTATTTTACATTTTGTTTCCAAATTATTAGACACATTACCTCAAAATAATAGTTTTTTTGATTATTTATTTATTATCAGTTTTCTTCCAAACTTTCTCTTTGATATTTAAAAGAAAAGGATTGCATTGTGAATATCAATCCAAATTTCTACTCAAGGGTATTTGTCATGACCCCCTCCCCACAAAGTGTACCCCTCCTGGGCCGACAATGTGAGAAGAGAGATAATGACCCCCGAGTCCCGCCTCCAGTAGGCCCCGGGATGGCGACTAGCACCGAGGGTATAATAAACACACAAATGGGAGGCATTACCCTCTAAGAGAACACATGCAGAAGAGAGAGATAGAATAGACTCCAATCAACTCCAACTCAGAACTGAAATATAAAATAAATACAAGTATATATATGAAATTTCATGAAAAAGTACTACAACGGAAAGGGGAAACTAAAAGTACCAAAAAGAAAGTAAAACGACAACGACCACAAGACCGAACAGCTCCTCCTCCAACCACAAGCTAGTAGTAACCAACTTGATCTCCAACCAGCTCCAAGTTACATGAAAAACAGTTTATATATACATAGGGTGAGTATAATAGCATACTCAGTAGGATCCTCCCCAAGCCTCTCGTGCAAAAGTAAAGAAAGCATTCTAAAGCCCAGTGAACAACAAGTGAAACTAACTCGTCCCCTAAATAGGTATACTATGTTCACAACCTCACCATGGCTACTCTCACCAAGTAACGCATACAAGAATATAGAATATAGTATATAATATCAAGGGTACCCCGCTACCACTTCCCCACTGGTTGTCGCTTTTCACCAATGACATACGTCCCGTGCTTCTCTCTCCAAAGGCTTGCCCGCAGACACCTGGGCTAAGCTCCACAATCTGCACCTCGTGCACCACAAAGTCTTGCCCTTAGACACCTGGGAGAAGCACCACACCATCCTACCAACCGAAAGTAACCAGGTATGTTTCGGGATCCACCACAGCCCGCATAACGTGTATCATACATCGGGTATTATACTTCAAGCCATTATAGCCCATACACTGAGTAGGGATCCTCAAGCCATCACAGCCTATACATGTTACACCTATAGTAGTCCATAGGATACTATATCCAGAATATATGTGTGTGAAATAACCACAAGACATTACAGCCCTCTACACACAGATATGGGGAAACTAACTGTTGTGCCTGTTGGAACATGTATCTACCAAGAGAAGAGAGTGGGGACAAAGGGGGTAGTCAACCATTCAACCTCCCATCAGAATGTTGGGGAAAACACCATCCTAGGGCTCAGAATCCTCGGGGTGTCAGTTGTCCTTACCAACAAGGTGGAGTGGTGTATAGAAACACAAAAACTACAGAATATATATATATAACTCACATCCACACTATGGGCATTACCTAGTATTAGATACAATTGCAGCTAACATCTCTCAGACCCCAAGCTGCTACTTCTATGACTAGGTATCCTATAAGCACACAAACATTTAAAGAGATTTATTAGATTACTCCATTCTCATTTTATCAGTCCCACTGTATGTTAATTAATTCTTTAAAAATTAAATAACCACGAACAATTCCACATTAAACTGAATTGGCATCACATTCAAAATCAACTGCTCCTTTTGAGATTCACATCACCTTTAAATTCAAGTATCTCCATCCCCGTGGATTTTCACCATTTAATCAAACATTCATTACGTAATTACTTTTCTATTCCCCGGCATTCTAGAAAAGCATCCTATGCTTCTAAACACAAAGGAGGCTCAACATGGAGAGTTGATATACTACCCGTCGAGTATTTGACACCTATAGAAAGAGCATAGACCTATTCTCCCTTGAGAGGCTAAAAACTGAAAGCATGTGGCATACCTCACATGTCTTCGCCTCCTTCGGAAGGAGGGTAAGCAAGACCAGCTGCCTGAGCAGTGGGGAAAAGTAAAACAGATAAACAACCAAACAAAACCACCAACATCCAGCCATTCCATCACCCCTGGTGTCCTCCCCGACACCCACATGCATAAAATGATGCATCTCGCCATTCTAGGCATCATCCACTGCCACAACCACAAGGCCCTAATGCCTCCACATATCACAACACCCCTCCAGGGTAACATCACAACACAAGCAGTAGGAAAACAACAATCAAATCAATCGGCTCTTATCCCTTTAACAAACAAGAGGGTAACTCAGAACCCTTTTAGAAATTATCAAACAAATGATTGTTTAATCCATATTGAATTATCAGATTTAATCCATAGGTTCCAATTTTGGAAAAACTAATCAATAAGGTTTCACAAAGATTTAACATGCTTACTATGACAATTCGAGTATCATTAAATTAGATCAACTACAACAATGGCAACAAACAGATTCATTTACATGCCTCTTTATATTTAGCCAATTAATTAACAATTAATTCTGGCTTTAAGTTCATTATCAATTTCCATCAAGAACGAACAACTAATCAAAGAAAACATAGATATCACTATATCTAGAAAAACATGAGGCAAACTGTTATCACGGTACAAAGCAACAACATGTTATCAACCAATTCTTTTAATCCAGTTGAAGTATTTAATTAGGTCAATTTCATTGTGATCCAGAGGGAAAAATCATGCTAATTCTATGATTGCACATATACAATTAGAGAAGCCGTGAATCCCCTATATGGAAGAGTTCCTGAAGTCCTTTATCCACACAACGGGTCAAAATCCTCCTCTCATTACGACTGCATCCACTAGAGGATTCCACGGTACGACAATACCAACCAACCCCAAGAAAACCCCATTAGAATCTTCGAAATTACCTGGTATAATATGGAAGGGAGAAACAAGAGAAGATGATCCCCAAAAGAATGAAGATAAAACATACTTATTGGGAAGATCGACTGACACATCTCTGTTGCATCCAAAACAGAGCAGAACCAATCCTAGGAGTAAAGATTTATTGTGAAACTCCCATGGGAATGAATGAAAGGTTCTAGCATCTCTTAGCTGAGAACAAAGGGAAAGAACAAGGGTGAATGATATCTCATCCATTTTTGAAGATTTAATGGGGCGACAGTTTAAGATCCAGTTAATTCTCCATTAAAAACGGATCGCATTAACCCATGCGGTTTCACCTAGTAAAAACATCCCGGCCTTAGGAATAATTAATATAGGATTTATGTCATTTGAATCGGCCTTAAGAGTCCTTAAAACAAGCCTTTAAATATATTTTACGTCAATGGAAACCTCAAATGGTGTAAAACTGTAGGAATCTGGAAACACTGTTCACATACTCAATATTTGGCAAAGGAAAGAAAAGGTCACCGTTAGACCTCAAAGTTCTGGAAAAACTATTCAAGGCTATCGTTAGAAGGTCACCATTAGAAGGTACCGTTCTGGAAACACTATTCAAGGATACCATTATAAGGTCACAGTTAGAAGGTCACCGTTATGGAAACACTGTTCAAGGCTACCGTTATAAGGTCACCGTTAGAAGGTCACCGTTCTCGAAACACTGTTCAATCCTACCATTAGAAGGTCACCGTTCTTGAAACACTGTTCAAGGCTACCGTTATAAGGTCACCATTAGAAGGTTACGGTTCCAGAAAAACTATTCAATCCTACCGATAGAAGGTCACCGTTAGAATGTTACCGTTCTGGAAACACTATTCAAGCCTACCGATAGAAGGTCGCCATTAGAAGGTTACCGTTCTGGAAACACTGTTCAAGCCTGCTAATAGAAGGTCACAGTTAGAAGGTTTCCATTTTGGAAACACTGTTCAAGGCTACCGTTAGAAGGTCACCGTTAGAAGGTTACCATTCTGGAAACATTGTTCATGTCAACCGTTAGAAGGTTACCGTTAGAAGGTTAGCGTTCTGGAAACACTGTTCACAGAACTGGAAAAATTGGCAAAGTGTTGGGGATAAGTCACCATGACCTCCCAGACCACCTCCAACACCTCATTTTCAAAAATTAATGGACTGGAGAGGTCCGGCCCATTACATTAGATCCCTCTAAAAACATTCTCATCCTCGAGAATTAATAACCAACCTAGAAGAAAAGAGGGGTCCGAACAACCACCCCAGAAGATACCTCTCATGGGAAACCACCATGAGTTGATCGAAAGCTGGAACAAAACTAGGTCATCCGAGAGTATGGGAATAAACAATCCATATCCAAACAATTAAATCATAACATCATATCAAGGTACATAAATAAAACATGAAAGGACTAACCACAAAGGAAACATCATTACATGAAAGGAGTTAAACATTAAACACCTCTGGGTACTGAGCACGTATCTATGACTCACGCTCCCAGGTACTCTCCTCCATGCCACCGTGTCACCACAAGACAAGAACTAAGGGGATAGAATTCCCACACAACACCTTCTCCTTGTGGTCTTGGATCTCTACAGGTCGCTCCTCGAAGGTTGAATCATCATTAATATCGATCTCTCCCCAATCGATAACATGAGATTCATCATGAAGATAACGATAGAGCTGTGAAACCTGGAAAACATCATGTATCTGACTCATCTGAGGGGGAAGTGCTACTCGATACCCCACATCTCCAACACGAGCTAACACCTCGAAAGGCCCAACAAACTGGGGAGAAAGCTTACTTCCACGACCAAACCTTTGCTGCTCACGATGGGAAGTCACCTTCAGGAACACATGATCCCCAACATTAAACTCTAAGGGTCTCCTTATTTGATCAGTATATTTTTTTTGATGATCTTTTGCTGTCTTCATCCTTTAACAAATCACCTAAACCATCTCTGTTGTATTCTGCACTAATTCTGGTCCGAGAATTGCTGATTCTCCGACCCCAGTCCATCACAACGGAGAACGGCATGACCATCCATACAAGGATTCAAATGGCTCCATACCGATGGTAGAGTGAAAACTATTATTGTAAGTGAACTCTACCAAGGGAAAGTTCCTCATCCATGAACCTCCATAATCAAGAACACAAGAGCGCAACATGTCTTCAAGAGTCTGGATGGTTCGCTATGTCTGACCATCCGTTTGAGGATGAAAATCAGTGATAGGGCACAGTTGAGAGACAAAAGCATGCTGGAGACTTCTCCACACCGTGGAGGTAAAATTAGGATCTCGATCAGAAATGATCATCCTAGGTACTCCATGAAGTCTCACCACCTCCTCTAGATACTGCCTCGACAAAACATCCACTGAGCTTGACTCCTTCATCGCTATGAAGTGGGCCGATTTTGTTAAATGATCCACTACCACCCATATAGCATCATGTACTCCCGGAGCTCGAGGTAAACCTATAACAATGTCCATTGAGATGTCCTCCAACTTACACTGAGGAATCTATAATTGCTGGAGAACACCACTAGGAACACGATGTTCAGACTTCACCTTCTGGGAGACTAAACATCAAGACACACACTCTGCAACCGCATGCTTCAGCCTTGGCCACCAAAACTAACTCTTCAAGGATCGGTACATCATTGTCACATCAGGATGAACTGCCAAGGGTGAACTATGGAACTCTCAGAGAACCGTATCGCACATTGCCATGGGAACAAAAAGCCTGCCATGATACAACACTCGGTGTTGTTCATCCTCCGACCAACCATCAGGGGCCTCACCACAAAAAACTATCTCTCTCCAAACTTCCACATCTAGATCACCTAACTGAGACTCTTCCACCATCTGCATCAGGGATGACTGCACTGTTATCTAGAAAAGCCACCCTCTACCCCCAACTTCTCCCATATCAAAATGAAAAGCTGATAGCTTTTCCATCACTCTCCAGGAATCACCAGATTCACGGACAACATCATTACGTGACTTTTGGCTCAGTGCATCAACTACAACATTCCATTTTCCATGTTTATACAATATTTCGAAGTCATATTCCTTCAAGAACTCCATCCACCGATGCTTCCTCAAGTTCATGTCACGTTGGGAGAAAACATACCTCAAACGCTTATAATCGTTGAAAACCACATAGTGCCCACCAATGAGGTAATTTCCCCACAACTTTAGAGAAAACAACACGGATGCCAACTCAAGATAATGGGTGGAATAGTTTCTTTCATGGGGACGCAACTACCGAGACCCATAAGAAACAATTAACCTCTGCTACATGAGAACACAGCCTAGCCCCAGATGTGAAGCATCACAGAAAACATCAAATTGGACTCCCTCTGCTGGAAGACAAAGGACTGAATCACTTACGAACTTCTCTTGTAGATACTCAAAAGCTCTCTGACACTGATCATTCCATATGAACGTTTGATCCTTCATGGTCAAAGCTGTCAGAGGAGTCGCAACTCGGGAGAAATTATATTTGCCTACAAGACCAAGGAAACATCACACCTCTAACATGGTCTTGGGGGCTGCCGAAGACACCACTGCTTCTATCATTGATGGATCCACAGCTAATCCCTATTGGGACACAACATGCCCCAAGAAACAGAATTCTCAAGCCGAAAACTCACACTTTGACAACTTCCCAAAAAACTGATGTTGGCGAAGAACTCCCAAAACGGCTCGTAGATGCTCTGCATGCTTCTATTCAGATGTGGAGAACACAAGGATGTCATCGATGAAAACTACAAAAAACTTGTCCAGGAATTCATGGAAAGCAGAATTCATCAACCCCATTAAAATAGCTGGAGCATTCGTCATGCCGAATAGAATTACAGCAAACTCATAATGCCCATGATGACAACGGAAAGCAGTCTTCAGGATATCCTCATCCTTTACACGCATCTGATGATATCCTAACCGCAAGTCGATCTTTCAGAACCAACTTTCACACTTCAGTTGATCGAATAAGTCATCAATCCACAAGAGAGGATAGCGGTTCTATATTGTCACTTTGTTTAATCGACGATAATCGACGCACAACCGCAAACTGCCATCATCCTTTTTCACAAATAAAAATGGTGCACCCCATGGTGACACACATGGCCGTACAAAACTGCACTGCAACAGACCATCAAGCTGTATACATAGCTCTCGTAACTCAGAAGGGTCCATCCTATATGGGGATATAGAGATAGGGGATGCTCCTGGCTGTAGCTCGATCCCAAACTCGATCTCTCGTCGAGGGAGAAATGCTACAACCTCTTTTGGAATGATATCAGGGTACTCCTCCACTTCCCTTGGAAGCGCCAACTTCTGAACCTTTGAAGAACTCAGCATCATCTCAGCCATCATGGATGATAAGTATTGAACTCGTCTATGACTCATCCGAGGATTTCACTCACCAACAAACACCACTTTCTCTCCATCTGCATCAATGAAAATGACCTTCTTCCTATAGAAATCCACAATAGCCTACACCGAATACAACCAATCCATGCCGAGGATGACATCATATGGTTGTATTCATAAACATAGGAAATGTCCCCAAGAGCGGTGTTTCCCCAACACTAGATCACAGTCTCTACATACATCAAACAACTCTGCTCGTCCTCCAACTAGCGTAGTCAACGCCAAGGGCACTGGAAGCCTCTCTACCTCAAGTCCCAAAGCATGGAAAAGGGTAGGTGATATGAAGCAGTGTGTTGCACCTGAATCAAACAAGGCGTACACCAAGGTAGAAAACAAGAAAAGGGTACCTCGAACAACATTTGGCTTGCCTGGAAACGCTAGAGCATGAAGCTGACCATGACCTCCTCCACGACATCTCTGACCCTGATGAAGACCACCAACATGGCCGCACTCTTCTCTCTAAGGATGGGGAGCGTCATGGGGTTGTCCTCTACCTGCTCCATCTACCCTCTGGTGATCTAAATCTGGTGCAACCTACTGCTGCTACCTCGGCTGGAACTACCTCAATTGAGGAACCTGGAGCGGAGCACCCGTTGCATGATGACTACTCTGAAAAGTTGGGCACTCCTGCTGCTGATGACCACGACCACCACAAGAAAAACAAGCGCCTGATCCCTTGACATAGGCATGAGGGTTGCTGACTCTAGAGAAACGAGATGGAAAGGGCTGGGACCCACCCCCAGGTGAACGAAAACTCTTCTGCCCTGAAAACCGGGAACCCCGAACCACAGCTCTACTTCATGAAGAATCATGACGATTCCCCTCTCGTGACGATCCAGTCCTGGCCAAATTCCTCTCAACAACCTCTTCCCTCACCAGCACCTCGAGATATGTCTTCAGCATAAATGGGGTGACCTGGCACTGGATCACTGGACATAAAGCCTCCTCGAAATGCCTCACCATGGCATCCTCATCTGGTAACAGGTCTGAAGCATATCGTAGAAGGTTACTTAAACAGATTCCAAACTCCCGAACACTATAGGTCCACTTTCAAATGGTAAGAAGCTCCTGACAACTAGACTCCTTCAAAGTTGATGAAAGAAACTCAACTATAAACATGTCTCAAAACTCCTCCCATGATATCGCTGACTCCTCACAATCCCCGATGAACACTAACCACCACTGCCTTTCTTCTCCATGCAGCAACGTAGCAATCAAGGACAACCAGTGTTCCTTGTGAGCACGAATCGAACTGAAGTCTATCTCGTCCTCCTCCAACCAGTCTTCTTGTGACTGCATCTGAAACGGAGCCTTCGTACTTCTGTAGACTCTAGCACTGAAACTATCGTAGTGTCTTCCTCTATGTGTCATCGTCCTGAACCCCTACAGGTCGATGATCTTCTGGAACAGCCTACTAGACATATTCTACTCAAACCTGACGAGGACATTGACCTGAAGCCATACCTGTAAAATAACAACTGTTAGAGCTCCTAAGCCTGGAATATGGAAGAATCAACATTAATGAATTAATTGTTTACATTTATTAATTTAAGGTTAAACTATACTAAGGTCTACCCATTCAAACACATTCTCAAAGAAGAATGATGCATGATCCATTCCTAGGTCTCTACCTAGCAACCAGTATCACATTGTTTAGTAGCCATCGTAAACTTAATGGTCTGTGCAACAGATCATAGGCGGCCCTAAACGCCTATGTCTATACCGGTCTCCAGTGTTTACCCCACTTGATAAACATTAATGAAATTGTTTCCCTACCATCCCATGCATCCTCACCTGTGCCTAATTCCAAACTCCATCCTATCCCTCCACCAGACCTCTGATACCACTCTGTCACGACCCCCTCCGCACAAAGTGTACCCCTCCTAGGCCGGCAATGTGAGAAGAGAGAAAACGACCCTCGAGTCCCACCTACAGTAGGCCCCAGGTTGGAGACTAGCACCGAGGGTATAATAAACACACAAATTGGAGGCATTACCCTCTAAGAGAACACATGCAGAAGAGAGAGATAGAATAGACTCCAATAAACTCCATCATAGAACTGAAATATAAAATAAATCGAAGTACATATATGAAATTCCATGAAAATTTACTACAACTGACAGGGGAATCTAAAAGTACCCAAAAGAATTTAAAACGACAACGACCACAAGCCCGAACAGCTCCTCCTCTAACCAAAATCTAGTAGTAACCAGCTTGATCTCCAACCAGCTCCAAGTGACCTGAAAAACAGTTTATATATTCATAGGGTGAGTATACCAGTATACTCAGTAGGATCCTCCCTAAGCCTCTCGTGCAAATGTAATGAAAGCATGTTATAGCCCAGTGAACTACAAGTGGGACTAACTCGTCACCTAAACAAGTACACTAAGTTCCCAACCTCACCATGTCTAATCTCACCAAGTAATGCATACAAGAATATAGAATATTTTATTAAATATCAAGGGTACCCCTCTACCACTTCCCCACTAGTTTTCCGCTTTGCCCCAATGACATACGTCCTGTGCTTCTCTCTCCAAAGGCTTGCTCGCAGACACCTGGGCTAAGCTCCATAATCTGCACCTCGTGCACCACAAAGGCTTACCCACAGACACCTGGGCGAAGCACCACACCATCCTCCCAACCGGAAGTAACCAGGTATGTTTCGTGAGCCACCACATCCCGCATAACGTGTATCATACATTGGGTATTATACCTCAAGCCATTATATCCCATACACCGAGTAGGGATCCTCAAGCCATCACAGCCTATACACGTTACACCTATAGTAGTCCCTAGGATACTATATCCAGAATATGTGTGTGTGAAATAAACACAAGCCATTACAGCCCTCTACACACATATATTGGGAAACTAACTGTTGTTCCTGTTGGCACATGTATCTACCAAGAGAAGAGAGCGGGGCCAAAGGGGGTAGTCAGCAATTCGACCTCCCATCATAATGTTGGGGAAAACACCCTCCCAGGGCTCAGAATCCTCGGGGTGTCAATTGCCCTTACCGAAAGGGTGGATTAGCGTATAGAAACACAAAAAGTACAGAATATATATATAACTCACATCCACACTATGGACATTACCTTGTATTAGATACAACTGTAGCTAATGTCTCTCAGACCCCAAGCTGTTACTTCTAAGACTAGGTATCCTATAAGCACCCAAACATTTGAAGAGCTTTATTAGATAACACCATTCTCATTTTATCAGTCCCACTGTATGTTAATTAATTCTTTAAACATTAATTAACCATGAAAAATTCCACATTATACTAAATTGGCATCACATTCAAAATCCACTGCTCCTTTTAAGATTCACATCACCTTTAAATTCAAGTATCTCCATCCCTGTGGATTTTCACCCTTTAATCAAACATTCATTACATAATTACTTTTCTATTCCTAGGAATTCTAGAAATGAATCATATGCTTCTAAACACAAAGGAGGCTCAACATGGTGAGTAGATATACTACCCGTCGAGTATTTTCTCCCTATAGAAAGAGCATAGTCCCATTCTCCCTTGATAGGCTAAACACGGAAATCATGTGGCATACCCCACGTTTCATCGCCTCCTTCGGAAGGAGGGTAAGCAAGACCAGCTGCCTGAGTAGTGGGGAAAAGTAAAACAGATAAATAACCAAACAAAACCACCAACATTCATCCATTCCATCACCCCTGGTGTCCTCCCCGACACCCACATGCATAAACTGATGCATCTCGGCACTCTAGGAATCATACTCTGCCACAACCACAAGGCCTCAATGCCTCCACATATCACAACACCCCTCTAGGGTCACATCACAACACAAGCAGTAGGAAAACAAAAAACACATCAATGGGCTCTTGGCCCTTTAACAAACAAGAGGGAAACTCAGAACGCTTTTAGAAATTATCAAACATGCGATTATTTAATCCATATTGAATTATCAGATTCAATCTGTAGGTTCCAATTTGGAAAAACTAATCAGTAAGATATCACAACGATTAAACATGCTTACTATGCCAATTCGAATATCAGAAAATTAGATCAACTACAACAATGACGACAACCAGATTCATTTACATGCCTCTTTATCTTTAGCCAATTAATTAACAATTAATTCGGGCTTTACCATCATTATCAATTTCCATCAAGAATGAACAACTAATCAAAGAAAACATAGATATCACTATATGTAGCAATACATGAGGCAAACCGTTATCACGATACAAAGCAACAACATGCGATCAACAAATTCTTTTAATCCGGTTCAATTATTTAATTAGGTCAATTTTACTATGATCCAAATGGATAAATAATGATAATTCTACCATTGCACATATACAATTAGAGAATCCATGAATCCCCTACATGGAAGAGTTCTTGACATCCTTTATCCACAAAACGGGTCAAAATCCTCCTCTCACGAAAATTGCATCCACTAGAGGATTCCACGGTACGACAATACCAACCAACCCCAAGAAAACCCCATTAGAATCTTGGAAATTACCTGGTTTAATATGGTAGGGAGAAACAAGAGATTATGATCCCCAAAATAATGATGATAAAACATACCTTATTGTGAAGATTGACCGACATAGCTCGGTTGCATCCAAAATAGAGAAGAACCAATCCTAGGAGAAAATATTTATTGTGCAACTCCTACGGGAATTATTGAAAGGTTTTAGCATCTATTAGCTGAGAAAAAAGGGAAAGAACTTGGGAGAATGATATCTCGTCCCTTTTTGATGATTTAATGGGGTGACGGTTTAAAATCTGGTTAATTCTCCATTAAAAACGGATCCCATTAACCCATGCGGTTTGACCAAGTAAAAACATTCCGGCCGTAGGAATAATTAATATAGGATTTATGGAATTTGAATCAGCCTTAAGAGTCCTTATAACAAGGATTTAAATGTATTTTACGTCAAAGGAAATGTCTAATGGGGCAAAACTGTAGGAATCTGGAAACACTGTTCACAAACTCCAAATTTGGCAAAGGAAAGAAAAGGTCACCATTAGACCTCACCATTTTGGAAACACTATAAAAGGCTACCGTTAGAGGGTCACCATTAGAAGGTTACCGTTCTGGAAACACTGTTCAAGGCTACCATTATAAGGTCACCATTATAAGGTCACCATTCTGGAAATACTGTTCAAGGCTACCTTTAGAAGGTCACCGTTAGAAGGTTACCGTTCTGGAAACACTGTTCAAGCCTACCATTATAAGGTCACCGTTAGAAGGTCACCATTCTGGAAACACTGTTCAAGGCTATCGTTACAAAGTCACCGTCAGAAGGTTACCATTCTGGAAACACTGTTCAAGCCTACCGATTGAAGGTCACCGTTAGAAGGTTTCTGTTCTGGAAACACTGTTCAAGCCTACCGATAGAATGTCACCGTTAGAAGGTTACCGTTCTGGAAACACTATTCAAGACTACCTATAGAAGGTCACCGTTAGAAGGTTACCGTTCTAGAAACACTATTCAAGGAAACCGTCAGAAGGTCAGCGTTAGAAGGTTACTGTTCTGGAAACACTGTTCACAGAACTAGAAAAATTGGCAAAGTGTTGGGGATAACACCTCGACCTCCCGGACCACCTCCAACACCTCATTTTCACAAAGTAATGGACCAGAGAGGTCCGGACCATTACAATATTAAAATAGATATTCATATCAATTATATATTGGAGAATTTCTTTATATTTAACACAAAATCCATTATATTATTATTAAATTTTATACAAACACACTTATATTATATGATCTATGTATTACACATATTCATATACATGATAAGAAAACAATAAGTTCACCTAGAAATATATAGTACTCTAATTAATTTGATAACCTTTTAGTCTCATGTATCATTATGTATGGGATTATGGAATAAGTCCCAATCCTTAATGGATCATTTTCCACTATGTTGTGATTTATTTGAACTCATCCATGTACTTGGTTTATGAGGTCATGTTTAATGTATATTCTAAATTTTCATGTTTCCTTTATTCTAACATATAATAGAATACCACATTGTTCATTCATATAATTATATCACCTTTTATGATACATTAAAATACATATCATACAACATGTAATACAATCTTCATCTTATTCCATGATTATTTAATTTCAAGGCTTTATATCACCCCCCTTTCTTATTTATGTCCCACGTTTATCCCATGAAGTCTTAAGAATTAAGCAATAGTAAGGGAATGTTAATGAAATTTTCAAAAATTACAAATTACAACAATTTTTTATTTTATAATATAATGTGTCTAATTTCATAATTGACAAAAACAATTATCTAATAGGTTCTAGTATATGTATTATTATATAATAAACTATTAATTAATTATTATTTTAGACCTGGTTTGTTAAAGATGAAATGAATTTTTTGTCATGAAATAGTCTTATCAATGTGTGGTTCTACCATATGATATGATTTGAAGATTTTATTACTGTTAATTTTGGTTTAGAAAAATTGTTTCCAAAATTATGTGTCTTGAGATTGTATTTTAGGCTATGATTTCTTGAGTTGGTGTTACTAACAATTTTCCAATTCAAAAGTAATTTGATAACTGACTTGTTGAATTGAGAAATATTGACATTGGGTATATAGAAAACATTCTTAAATGAATAACATAGTAATGTATTGTGGAATATGTCTTCGTCTTGGGATTGTACCATAGATACACTAATTTATTGTGGTGCATCTTGATTTTATTATTGGATTCCTCCATAAAGACAACCATACAAGATTCCATAGAGAGATCACAAGGATGATTCACCATGTGAAATGGAATTACTACATGGTCTTCTATAAGATGTGTCATCCCCAGGTTGATTTCCCTTTCATCTACCTGTAATAGAATAGTACAATAAAATTACATTATATGTTGAGTATTTAAATAGGATAAAAAATCTCCTTGAGAATTATACGTAGTTATCTCTTTTGTTTTGTGACATGATATAATTTCAGGTAGCTGAGGACATGATAAAGGAAGTCACCAATGTTTTCCACCTTGTGAGTACACCTACAGTTCTGATGGAGTTCCTAAAGAGGATAATTATTTAAGGATATACTGAGTTATGATTGAATTTTTTTTACATAGTCACACATTTAGAAATACCTCTAATAGATCTATTTTTCATCTATTTATGGTTGATTTATACATAACAATTTTGGGATAAGTGTGCATTCAAGCAATTCATCATCTATTTAAGGGTAGTATGATTGTGGAATAATATTCTCTGAGTTTCATTAACCATTTTTAGTACTCTATGGATTTGGTTTGAGGGATTTTTTTTCAACTAACAAACAATTTCATAGGGATTATATTGAAATATTAGGATTATATATATATATATATATATTCTTTCCCACTATTGTTGAATTACTTGTGATGTTCCTAGTAGCAGCGATCATCCTATAGGAGAAAATATTAATAGCAGGTTCTAGTAGTGGGAACATATGAGATGAGACATTAGTATGTAGTAGCTAATATAATTCAAAGGGTTCAGGGTGTGTGAGAGAAGTGATCAGAGGATATAGGGAAATACTATCAAAAGATAATGGATCATAGGATGGTATGATCAATTCTATAATGAAATGTGTTTTTTCATCTTACTATGGCCAAGGATAGTATTTGACAATAGTGTGGATTTAATCATGTATAACAATTTCCATTAAATATTGACTATCTAAAAACATATTGATTTATTGAAAACAATTTTAATATAAATAAATGGATTTTTAGTATAAAATATCACTATTTTCAACTTATCATAAACAAAATATTCTATTCTGGAATTAAAATGGCTAATTATGGTGACATATATAGGATTAAATTTTAAAATTTCATGTGTTTTGTTTAAATTTATAAATTTAATGTGTTAATACATGAATTTGGTAGTGAAATTGATGAAAAGGTATTGATATTTTAGAGACACCTCATTATAATAGAGTGGAAATAGAGGACACACAATGATTATCATTGATGTGATCCGATTTTTGTGTTTTGAGATATAGTTTTCATTTATTTATCACATCGAAATAGTGTCATGAGCCCATGGAAGAAGGTTATTCTATGTCTCAAATACATTTAACCCTTGAGGTTCATGTTCTCTTTATATCTATGATATATCCCTAATAAATCCCACTAAACGAATTGAATGGTCATGTAAATGTACACATATCCCTCTAAAGAAAGTAGATACCAGATACCTCTCATGTAAATAATCCAGAGGTGATACATTAGTATCCTTAAATTTATTTTGATGACTTCTTAGTCAATATCTTACACCATAGACGAGTATTATATTTAAAAGAGTACTCACATGTTCAATGTAATTTAATAAAATTATTATAATGAGAAACCATCAATGAAGCCCAATCATGAAATGAAATATAAGTACCAGCATTTATTTCAACCTTACTATTTATAAAGAAAATCAGATATTGAAATTTTTACTTGTTTCAAATGTAACAACATATATATTTAATTATGAAATTTACATTTAAATATATAAATTTTTCAAAATTTGGTATTGTGGTATAGTAAAAAATTCAGGCACCATGTACTAAGAAACCGAAAAACACATTAATTTTAATTTCATACATTATATTAATAGGAAAAATATATTCCTTTATGTTAAAAAAATATAGTCATAATCCTTGAAATAAAATAAATTTAATAAGGAAATGTTTATCTTCTTGGACTATTATAATAAAAACACTCGTAAAGTATACTGTTAAAAAGAATTATAATTTAGTAATGTAAATGCAATTTTTTAGAATAGAAAATATAATAATGATGGAAATAAAATTCAATAAGGAGTGAATAAATTATAATGTATTTTTAATGTGTTGGGATCTCATATAACTGGTGAAATTACAATTGTTGGATTAGTAACCTAATAATAATGAATTGAAACCTGATCATTAAAATTGTAACATGATTGATGGAATAATAAAATTATATATTATTTATTATATGAAAAAATATATAAAATGTATATTATAATATAATGAAATAAATAAGTGAAATATTATAAAATTGATTATTGACATCATAAAACTATGATTTTTTCTAAAATATATGTGATTATGTAAAAAATATAAAATAATATAAAATAATATTTTATCATCATGTCCTGATTTTATGAAATAATATTTATTTTTTTATAATGTATAATATATTTATTGAAAAAAATGTACATTTTCCAAGGTTTATATATTTAAAAAGTTCATAAAAATTTATATTTTTTAATAAATAAATATATTATTTAATAATTAAATATATTGTTTTTAGAATATTATTTTGATAAAGTGACTTTGATTTTTTGAATTACCACAATAAAATTACTTTGGTTTTTGGTAATTTTATAAAAAAATATAATTTTGTGAACATTTAATATAAAAAAATTGTGTTATTAAAAATTATATGTTTATTACATGATTGATTACATATGTTGTGACTTAAATACCATTATATCACACTCACATGTACTGATAATTATATATAGTCATATGATTATTCACTATTGGTTGTCATTATTAAATAAATTAACTAACAAATATTACATTCCAAAACACCCCTCCCCCTTATAAATACCTCTATCATTCAACCATTTATATTCATTTTTTTTAAAAACATTATATATTATTACCTAAAATAAATTTCACTTATAATATCTTTCCCATGTTCTATATGTTCACCACTAACTAGAAGACAATTCTAAATATCTTAGAGTTATATACAAGGAGAAGACACACAAATGAATAAGAAATGGTCTCAACTAATAATTTTAAAATTCATTTAATATTCTTAATTGAATAAGATTCATCCATCCATAAATCCATAATGGAATCAATTTCATATATATATTTAAATTTTTTAATTTTTAATAAGATAAAAATTATCTAAATTGTTATCATTTAATTGTATAATGACATCATCACCTAGGATTTGGTCGGTTCGTCACCTCTATAGATGATTTATCCCATATTCATCATTGCCTACATGGAAGGTTATGATACCCACATATTATGGTTAAAAAATATTTAAATAAGTATATTTTATTCTAGAATGGATAAATAGTAACAATGTTATGTTAAATCAAATAAGTTCTTAATTCAATAAAAACCAAATAAATTACAAAGTATATATCGATAAAACTTATATAGAATAAAGCATGATTGGTTTTAATTATATTTTTAAATTAAAAACCATAATGGAACATTGATGTGAATTAATTCAATTCTATTAAACTTGTGGTGTTTCATACCATTTTTGTAATAATATACATAATTTTTTATAAAGCCATGTGATTGTGGAACCATGACATGAAATACCATTGGACATTAATATAGATTGGATATAAAAATAAAATTATTATAAACCAACATAAACTAATAATAACACATCAACAATAACCAAACTCATTTATATCCATTTATTTAATGAAAACTATTTTTGGATGATATGATAATATGTTGTATTCATTATGACCTAGGGTTATAGAATTTCAAGAAAAAATATATTTTATTTTATATTTTTTAATCTCTCTCAAACTCACATTGTCTCTTAATTACAATAAATGTGTTCTTATATTATATATATATATATGTAAAATATTTATCTATCTTCTATTCTACCTTTAATTTTCATTATTAAACCCAATAATTACATTGTGAATATATTCATATTAAACATATCTTATTTGATATGTTTTAAACTGATTAATACCATGTTAGGGGTGTTTATGAGGCAAAAAAATAAAACATGGTAATGTTAGTGGGAACATTAAATATGAAATGATAAAACATTTCTACCAGATAGATGATGGAGTCCATATCATATGAAGAGATGTTACAGATCCCAGAGTCCAACCAATGAGGTTCATAGGTAGAACTATTTCCTCCCAGTATCCAATATCATTCCAATGGCTTTTTATAATCCTAAAGTGCTTGCCAACATTGATATATTTTATTTCTAAAACATGGTCACTGCACAATTTATCTCATTGTATCAAGAACAATTTTCATCAGAAACTCTAAGTCCTCTATCTAGTGATTTATAGGATCTCCCGTCACCTTATATCCCATATCTTTTATGCATAGACAATGGATTGACCCCTCTATTAATATAGGGTCAGTTCCACAATGATATTTAACAATAATATACTATTCTTTTTAATATAAATGAATTATAACATTCAAGAATTGATCAGATAATAGTGTTGTGACATGTTATAATATGATAATTATTGTTTGTGGATTGATTTGGCAACCAAATTCAGGTAATATGTATATGTTCATTAATTATACCTCAAGTGAGTTTGATCATGTCATGAATTTTTAGGAGTAGTTTATCTTCAATTATCAATCTTGAATTAAAATCACGAGGGATCGGCTATGGTCATAGGATTATGTAGTTTATTTATATTCATACATTAAACCATTTCATCAAATGTCATTCCACCTAAGGTAGGTCTCCTTTAACATTAGAGAAATTTTACATGGGTTCTAGGAATGATTTTCAAGAATGTGTTTATAGACATATGAATGTAGTGTTTTATTTTTTATTATATATATATTTTTATGGATATATCCATATAATGATATGATATTATATGAGAATTTTTATCCTATATAAATTCGTTTCCTATTCTATTCTTTATTATCAATATTTTGGTATACAAGTTGATCAATACTGACTATCCCCCTAAGTGGGATGAGTATAATATTGATTTTATTTTTCATGGGCTTCCCATTCTAGGGGGACGTGTCAAAAAAAGTCAGACTATCCTATGAAGGGAGGATTTGTTAGACATGGCTTGTAGATATTCTTCCAAATATGGTATTAAAGAATGTTGAGTTATATTCTATGGAACTGACACATATGTTATTCTTATGTGAAATATTGGATACTTATCTACACTCTGTTTAATTTCCTATAAATTACATTGTATATCATATGAATCTATGTCTAGGAATATTTGTGGTATTCTATTATTTTTTTACACATAACATAGATGGTAAATTTTTTGTTCTTTTATATTTCATGATTGTTTATTTGATGAAGGTAAAGGGTATGGTAGTGGATACATTATAAGGATTAGTGGTAGGATGAAAAATGTTTAGTATGGCCTTTGGGATGGATTTATTCTACGATTATTTAGTTTCCTAACTTATTAAATTTATCCTATATCTATGAGATCCTATTTTCATTCATTTGTGTGATTAACATGATATACTATAACATTATTGGCTGGTAATTATTGTGTATGATTATAATCTAATAATTTATTTATTTATTAGTTATTTGAGAATTATATTATCATCACTTATATTATAGGATACAATTTATACCTAGTAATACATCAATAGTCTACCCATGAGGATCCTATTTACCTTCCCAACTAGTTGGAATCATTTTTTATTATGGGCAGTATGCCTGATGACTTTTGGAAATATGGAATAGGCATAGTGGATCTGGTTATTGTGTTAAAAATTGTATTAGATCCCCAGGTTACCCTAATGTTTTACAATATTTACAATGATTTGGTTAGGATTTTTATGAGATACGTTGTTTGGGAATTTGGTAGGGTTACTATGTGAGTTATTCAAAAATTAGTATATACTATAACACCAAGTTTCATAAATTAGTAATTTATAGTCTTATTATTCAATGTAACACAAAACTATAATTTTCCTTGGGTGATGTGCAATATATTTGTGTATTGATTTATAAAATATGGTTTTCATTCATAAATCATGTTTATGTTTTTATTATTACATACCACATGCATATTACTGGTATTAGATAGATCATAAACAAATAAAACCTTATCAAAACTAGGATATTTTATTTTGGGAATAATTTCATGAATAATTTTTTCAATCCCTAGTATTATATGTTTGAGTTAATAAATATTTATTGAATCTAATCTTTATGTTTTATAGGCTTTGAATGGGTCATTATTATTGCTATAGGGGTTATTACTTTTTCTTGTAGGAAGCCTCCATGGTTGAAATATATTATAATCCTTAATGTGTTCCTATAATCAAATAACAGATTTTGTTATGTTTTCTAATTTTTTATTGTATAAAATATAATTTAAGGAAATGTCATGTTGCCCCACCTTTATTGTAGAAGGATGAAACTGGGAATTTCCCAATGGATACATTAGCTAGTTAATCTATTGAACTGATCTAGTTTGGACACTTTGGGTACAACCAACTCAGGGTAGTGGAACACACTGTGTTGTGAAAATAGTGGTTTACTACCCATGTGCCTTCTATTTTCATTATCCTTGATCCTTCCCAGTCATTATATGCCCCTATAATTAAATATTCTCTATAAAATTCATTAAAATGTGTTTTTACATGGTATAGACCATGTTGGATCTAATGGTTATGATTGTCACTTTTTTTCTTCATGTCACTATAAGATAATGTTGGGACATAATTCATTTGGTGGAAGACTTTATGGGAAAGTGAGGGTGTCCCACCAGACTTATTTCTTAATTAGTTCTCCACTAATTCAATAATGGGGGACTATTCTAATGATTTTATGGTTATATAAAATGGGACAATGTCAATGTCTTCATATTAATCTATATTCACTGAGTTTATATTATTTTATGTTTTTTTGAAGAGGAATAAGTTGTATAAATAAGAAATCATTGATATCAGACTCTATAATGTCCTAAAATGAAATGTTTGTAACTTCTATATGAACACCTATGATGTAGTTATTCAATGGGAATGATAGTACATGGTAAAGGATATTTTATATAATTTCAATGCAAATGGAAACATAAAATTGAAATAGTTTTATTTCCTTATCCATCCATTGATGATTATTAATGTTTAAGGTGTGAACCCGGTAATTAAATCTAAATTGAAATGAATGTTTGTTAATAAATTATGAAACAAGGTACTATTGAAACT
This sequence comes from Viscum album, assembly GCA_963277665.1. Taxonomy (NCBI): domain Eukaryota; kingdom Viridiplantae; phylum Streptophyta; class Magnoliopsida; order Santalales; family Viscaceae; genus Viscum; species Viscum album. Next base: position 1,016,509,728 of record OY728150.1, read on the forward strand.
TAATCTATTAGAACCCTAGAAACAAATACTCTAGCACATACTGATACTAAGAATTGTAAGAAGGTGGTTGTGTTAGTATTCCTTTGGTAGTGAGGTTCCTAGCTTTCATATTCCATTAGGGATGCTATATTTTTTTTATAATGTTTTATCTGTGGCATGTTCTTGGAAAAAGTTTAGATGAATGTTGTCATGATGTACTTTTGTCATATGCTTGATGGGTGGCAACGAACATTCTTTGGACACGGTTGGACCAGGGCCTCCAGTCTTACCTCTGAGTGTTCCACATGTGGAACTAACTATTATACCAGAAGTAGGAACTGATTATGTAACATCGGAGATTTTTATGAGAAATATTTTGTTTTTATGTTATATACATCATCAAAGTAATCTTTCACTACAAGAAACACTAACTTGGCTTGCTTTACACGCAATCACGACCTTCCTCGATAGCTTGCGTTGTACGCAATACCGAGTTTCACTAAACAACGATATGCTATTAAAATATTATTAAAACTAGCCATTATGAATAGTAATACCAACTTTTTTAAATTTTTTAAATTTTATCTTTCAAAATTGACTTCATTTTTGAGTTTGTAATATCAAAATTAGCCTATGGTGAATTTTTTGTATTTTTCTAAAAACCTTCAATTTTTGCTGAATAGTGAAAACACTGGCTTACTATTTAAAAACCGAAAATTTATTTAAATAATAATTTATTTTATTTAAATTTATAATTGGTTAAAATTGATACATAATACCTATATAAGTTCAATGTAATTCATTAGATTCATTTTATAATAATTTTAGATATATAAAAATATTATTGAACTTTTCACTGTCTTTTACCCACCTCCTAGGATAGTTTGAATATTTAAATAAAAATTTATTCTTCCACTTTTGTGAGTGGAATTTAAAAAATCTGAGAGACACGGTTAATATCGAGGTATAAAATGTGGTTCAATAAGATATTTTTTTTTTGGGTGAATAGTAACTTTTTAATTTTTTACCATGGTTAAAAGTAAATAGGGTAATTAAGGTTAAAAATGATATTATTATTACCCTAACGCATGTCCAAATTCTATTGGGTTAGTTTAATTCAACAAAAAACAACATTAGGAATAAAATATGACCATTTAGGTACACTTGGATTAGATTAGGACATTAAATATTATTTTATTTACATAAGTGGTAAAATAGTTAAAATCAATGTTTAATAACTAAAAAAAATTTAATATAAGGTTCTAAATAAGATAAATTAGACTATAAATATTCATTAGAAAAATACAAATATTTCCTACATAATGATATTTTATTTATAATTTTTAGACTTTAGATAATTTAATTTCATTATAACACAATGAATATCCATTAATTACCTTATTAATGAAATATTAACTTAATTGATATTATAAATACCCAAATAAATATAATTTGAGACTTTTTATTAATTACACTAAATTTATAGGTTAATATGACATGTTATTATTGATTTAATTAACTTTTTCCGAACTAATCATTCTGTTATAATTTTCACAAAAATCTGTTAACAAATACTATCAAAATTGACCTAAAATAGTTTTTAAAACAAATATTATATTATTTTTGTTATTTTATTCGTAAAAATCTAAGATTTAGATTAATGACTTCGATAAGGTTATATGTATTAATACTGATCCAATTGAGGTCTGTTTGACTTGTTATACTAATTTTATTAACCATATAGTGTAAGAAAACAAGAAGACACAGTAAAAGTTAAATTATTTAACTTAGAGTTAAATCTAAATGATAACGTTAAAATAGTGACCTAAACATTTATAAAATCTATTTTTGAGAGGATTTCAACCCATCCCCACCCTAGATTCAATATAGATCAATTTGGTGCTATTCAAACCCGAATATGACTTTATTATAAAATAATATTTTAAGTTTTTCCTCAGGTGCCCCTCTCCTCCCTTATAAAAGGGCACCTCCTCCCTCTCCTCCTCACACCACATTGAGCCATCAATATCGGCCAACCCCTACCAATTTCTCTTATACACTTCCATAGAAACATCCTATAGGTACTGGTCTTCTTCAATTTCCATCTTTAGTGCCCTAAGAGGAGGTTAAGAAGAGGTGCTTCAAAGAATATGTAATGTCTGTTACTGATTCTTTCAATTTAATTTCTTCTTCTACTTTTTCAACTTTAGTTGTTTAATTATGAATTAAAACATCAGTATCACTCATATACTGATATCTTATTATAAATATGAAATAGCCCTATTTCACCTTCTATCCTTCCTGCGGAAAACAAAATCACTTCACGTGCGTACGTACGGAATACCATCTCCACATCGTGGTGTAATCTGTTTTCCACCACCACCATACATGGATGGGTATAATGGTGTAAAGAATAAATATATATGATTTTTTAATATTTATTTTTATTATGAAATAGTATATATACTCTTCAATACAATTCCACGTTCATGGTAATGATATCATTGATCGTGCATACGTACGGCCTACCGTCTCCACGATGTGATGCGACTTGTTATACATGATCTTCCTTGCATAATGATTATATAAAAAAATTGATTGAATAAATATGATATATATTACAATAATAACATTCTGTAAATGTGGTATCTATAACCTAAAAAGAAGAAGAATAATTTATTCGACAAAACACGAATAAGAACAAAAAAGAAATGATCACCAGAATAACAAGTAGTATTGAAATATTAAAAATAAGAAGCTTAGAATATGACCATATATGATATCATAACAATGAGTACAATTATGGAATAAATCAATAACATTTTCTAAATCATTATACAAGAGTTTCAGACACATACCAAGCAAATCGGACCTAAGGTAAGGGAAAATCTCACATTCTCATTTTTTTCTGAGATTGTTTATACTTCAAAATTTACTGGGAAATATTTATCATCCACATCCATATTTCCTAAATATGTAATATTATTTCTACCCTCCTGAAATTTTTTAATACAAACTTTACCCATTGGTCTGTTTTTATTAAAATATATGAAAGGAATCTTTTGTCATTTTTAGTACGAGGTACTTTTTTTGACTATTCCGACCAAAGTACGAGAAGAATGTTTTTTCTTTAACTTATACATCATGAATGGATTATTAGTACATTATGTCTATGAAGCTTCCTTATTAAGTTTTATGTTTTTTTAGTCAACTTATTATAGTTTAATATTGTATGACATTTTACGAATGGAAAAAAAATTTGAAGTAGAAAGGATATTTTCATCAAGAATTGAGTTCAAGCGTTTTATCAAAACTATTTTCCATATAAGATAATATAGGGTTCTACTTATATCCCTATTTTTACATATATTTTATAATGTTATGATGGAATTATTTTTTATGATGTCATTTTATCTTATATGGTTTATGTTGTTATGGCTTGTTGTTTAAGATTCCCATTTTTATTACATGGGTTAAGCTTTGATGTATGATTTATGATATTGTGGCACACATAATAATGGTTTCATTATGAGATGGGTGGGACCTATATCTACCTCCAATGCATTGTATAAATATTTATATCTCATGAGATAAAGATGGATGGAACTATAGGTTAATCTGGTTCAGTGAAACAAGACAGAAACGAGGAGTGAACTCAGTTCAGAAATGGACCTTGTTGGTATAGATAGTCTTGGAAATAAGTCTTGACTACTAAGAAATGATTATCTATGTTTATGTGTGTAGTCCAGAAAGGTTCAAGTTTTGATTATTGGGATTACTATTGAGTCAATAAGGTTCTACTTATGACTTTTCCATTCTTTCTTGTTTTGAAAATCACAAACACCTCATACATAAGAAAATCTATATTTTTCTTCTCTAAGGAAAATTTCATTCCTTAAAGAAATTTACCCTAACATAGATTTTCTTATACATATCAATATTTTAATTATGTGTAAAAATTGGATTCATACCCAAAACCTCAGAATCATATAATTCTAGGAATTGAAGCATTCTATTTTTTAGGATCTGAATTCTAGATATGAACTATAATGAAGTTCCACTCTAAATTTTGGATATGAACTGTAATGAAATTCCATTATGAATTATGTATACAAACTCTTATATAGTTCGATACGAAATTCTAGATAGAAACTCTCATATAGTTCAACACTAAATTCTGGATATGAACTCTCATATAGTTTAATTCTGAATTCTAGATACAATCTTTTAGAAGATCGACTCTGAACTTTTACAAGTTCAACTCCGAACTTTTAGAAGTTCAACTCCAAACTTTTATAAGTTCGACTCCGAACTTTTACAAGTTAGACTATAAACTTTTATAAGTTCGACTCCGAACATTTAAAAGTTCCGCTCTGATCTCTGTAAGTTCAGATTTTGATCTCTAGTGAAACAAGACTCCGAATTTCCTTAGAAATTCAGACTTCATATTTTTACCGAATTCAGGTTTTGAATTCCTATAAAATAGAATCTGAACATCTTTTTATTATAGACTCCGAATTCCATTTTGGTTAGACTACGAACTATTATTTACATACATTCTGAATTCCTGTTTTGCTTATACATATACTTGCTTCAATAGAAAATGATGTCGTGCTTTCAGTTACTCATGGTCTGTTATAAAACGATGTCGTCCATTCTGTTTCTAACAAACGGCTGGTTTAGTGACACTTGTACAGGTCCCTCTGAATGTTAAGGAAAATATGACCATTGGAGGAGGGAGCCGACCATTGGTTATTTTCCTATAAATAGGAGCTCATTTGAAAGAGCTCAACACTGCTCATTGACACTAGTGCTTACTTGTTGTTGAAGTGATTTCTAGAGAGAGAGGCTCTTATCAACTCTCAAGCTTCGTACATAAAGATTGAACAACTTTTTCAAACATTTCCTTGTGCAGATTTTCATCGTGCGACTCCGAATTTTGGTGATTAAATTTGAGGGCTTCCAGTGATAGGAAGACAGAGGTTCTAACTTCCTTGAAGTTTGAGGGCTTCCTTGATGAGGAAGACAAAGGTTATAACTACCTTAAAATTAAGGGCTTGTGGGGATAGCAAGACATAGACTCTGATCTTCATATAGAGGGATTACCCTAATGTGGGTAAGACAGACTTTCTTGAAACTATAAATCAAGGGACCATTTTCCAAAATTGTTTGATAACCTTCTCTTTGGGTTAAAAGATTTATATCTTGTTACTTGTAGTTTTACTACATGTTTTCCACTTCTTTTCATATTTTAAGGGAAGTATAATATTCTTATATTTACTTATACTTGTATGTTGACTTAGTGAGATTCTATATGATTTAAGGCAGAATCTCATATTGTAAACTTTGATTATGTTTCAATTTCCAGATCAATATTTCTAGAACCTGTTTTCAGATTCACTTTCCAGATTAATGCAAGAACATAGTACTAGAAGTTTATAACTTCATACCTTGTCCCAATATTCATTGGTGATTAGTGTTGTTGTGAATTTGTTTAGTTTAAGTTTTTTAAAAATAGATCATTCCTTTTTTAAGGAAATTTTTATAATGTAAAATTCACCCCCTCTTGTATTTTGATAATATACATCATTATTTCTAACCTACAATTGGTATCATAATTGGAAAACCTCACACTTTATACCAATCATACATTTGGTATCAGAGCAGGTCTCTGAATTACTTATACTTACATAGAAGTTTTTCTTGCACAGTTTTTCTTTGTTCAAAATTTTCTCTGCTTAGGAATATTTTTCCTTGAAACTGAACTTTTGTGTTTAACAAGTTTTTGTGTAGAAACATTTCTTAAAGATAACAGGAATGAACGTCGGTTCCATCGACTACATAAATCCTACATGACCACCAATTTTTGATGGTAATGATTATGAATACTGGAGATATCGTATGAAGAATTTCGTTATAAATATCGAAGTATATAACATTTTTATGCTTACCGGTGGATACAAAATTCTTGATATAGAAGTTAGTGCCTTTAAAAACCAAGAGAAGCATGATTATCCATTAAAATATAAGGTATGCAATACTCTACTATGTTCAATGAATAGGAACTTATATAGCCAAATTTCGTCATGTGAAACAACAAAATGTATATGGAAGAAACATGAAGTTACACATTTTGGTACATCTAAAGTGATTGAGACAAGAAGAGATATGCTTATAGCTGAATATCATGGTTTAAATTTTTCTTATAGAGAACCCATTTGTAATGTACAACAGAGGTTTATGACTATCATGAATCGCTTACAATCAATGGGAGAGAATCTTCTGGATGATGAAGCTCTAGTGGATAAGATTATATATATTATGCCTAATGAGTGGGAATCAAAGAGAACAGCTATTGATGAGAACAGGAGGGCTACTCACATTTCGTTAGATAAACTATTTGGAACTCTTCTTCAACATGAAACAAGGATGAAGAGAGATGATGACAACATCAGAATGGAAAATGGGAATGGTATTGTTGCTTTTAATACACCATCAATTTACATGAAAGCAAAGACTCCTAAGAGAGTATCTAGATCCAAGTCTAAGAATATTGTTATCCAATCTGAATCTAGTGAGAGTGAACTACGTAAAATGAGTTAGCAAATCATTCTAAAAGAATGAACAAGATTCCTGGTCAAAGAAATTTCCAATCCAGGTATAAGAAAAAGGAAAGGAAAGATAAGAATGATTCAGATGACACATGCTATAAATGCAAGAGAAGTGGACACATTAGACCTGATTGTCCTTTTCTCAAGAAGAAAGAACAAAAAGAGAGGCATTCAGAAAGGAATAGGAAGATATATTATAAAGCTAAAGCTAAGAACATTCTGAAAGCTAATGATACTAGAATTTCCATTGGTGGTGACTCATTAGATGAATCTTCTGATTAAGAAGCTTCTGGACATAATAATCTTAGTCATATATCTAAATTACCTATTAACAATCATTGCTTTATTTATATGGTACACAATTCTGAATCATTGACAAATGTTTCATTAAATTCTAATTATAATAAATATTATAACTCATCAGATGAAGAATCCTCTTCTGATTTAGAAAATTCTTTACCTACCAATGAGGATGTTTCTAGGTTTGCTGAACTACTTGAGGTTGAGAATTCGAAACTCAATAAAAAACTTGATAAGTCATACTTTAGGAATATTATTCCTACTAAGGAAATCTCAGATCTTTCTAAGAATCACGATAAGAAAAATTCTGATTTCATAAGTATTTCAAAAAGTCTTGAGGAAGTAAATTATGAGAAGAATATAATTTCAAAAGATCTAGAAAATGTAATTTCTATGAAAAGTGTTTTCGAGCCTAGATCTAGTTCCAAACATTATTATTTTGAAGATAAAAACATTGTTGTAAAACTCAAATCCGTAATATTTTCCTTCAAGAAATTTTTGTCGAACTTTACCTTAGTTAAGGAAAAGTTTTATAAGATGTATTAAAAAATACGACCTTTAAGAAAAAAGTCTGGATTTGGTTATACCCATGCAAAACCGACTTTTAGTAACAACTAATTTGATACTCAAAGTGCCCCATTTTGTACCAAGTGACAATGTGGTGGTCACTGGGCAAAGAATTTTTCTTTAAACAAAACCCAATCTCTAGGATTTCGTAAGGCTTACTTTTCTAAGAAGATGTTGGTACCCAAAATTTTATTTTCTGAAAATCTCGTATCCAAACAAGTTTGGATTCCGAAAGCCTAATTTTTTTCTTGTTTTCAAGAAGATAAAGGAAGTACAAAAAATAATACGTGGAAAATGTATAGTGGATGTACCCGGCACCTGACTAGTAACAAAATCTGTTTTGAAAATATTATCAAGATAAAATGAGGAAAAGTAACTTTCAGAGATAATGCTCAGGGAGAAATTGTTGGTATAGGTAATATTATTCTTGTTGGTAAAACCTTTATTTCAAATGTTTTGTTTTTAAATGGTCTTAAGAACAACCTCATTAGCATAAGTCATTTATGTGATGATGGATACCTTGTGAATGCTAGGAATGATAAGTGCTTAGTACATAATTACAAGGAAGAGTTTATTCTTTCTACCCATAGGCAAGAGAATGTTTACACATTGAACTTATAAGACTTTAGGATCCAAGACTTACCTTGCCTTAGCGCAATGGAAGATCATTCTTGGTTATGTAATAGAAGGTTAGGAAACTGTAACCTTAGGAACTTATGTAAAATCTCTAGGAAGAATGTAGTTAAAGATCTACCTGAGCTTAGATTTGATTCTTCTAATGTTTTTGATCCTTGTTAATATGGAAAGGAACAGAAATATAGTTTTAAATCAATCGGTGCAGTCTCAAAAATCGATGCATTACAGTTGGTGGACATGGAACTTTTTGGTCCAACACAAACTGGAAGCATTGGAGTCAAATACTATGTGTTTGTTCTAGTTGATGATTATACTAGATTTACATGTGTCTATTTTATAGTAAAGAATTCTGAAGAATTTTCTTATTTCAAATGATTTAGTGCCCAAGTAAAAACGAGAAAAATATTCCACTGTAAACTATTCCTAGTGATAATGGTGGAGAATTTCAAAATTCCGATTTTAAAACTTTTTGTAGTAGAAAAGTGATTACTCACAACTTCTCAGAACTGTGAAATCCCCACCAAAATGGCGTAGTTGAAATAATAAATAGAATTCATCAAGAGATAACTTGAACAATGATGAGTGAATATTCTATAGCTAGGCATATTTGGGCTGAAGCTGTAAGTACTGGCTGTTACACTATAAATCGAGTTTTGATTAGACCTTTTCTTAATAAAACTCTTTATGAGTTATGGAATGGTAGAAAACCAAGTCATTCCTAATTCATGTTTTTTGGTTTCAAGGTATTCATCCGGAATAGTAAAGATAATCTACACAAATTCATAAAAAAATCTAATAAATGGATTTTCCCAGGAAACTCCACAACTTCTAAGGATTATAGAGTTTTCAATAAAAATACTTGTACTGTTGAGGAAATAGTGCATGTAAAATTTGATGAATCTGATCCTTTTGTTAATAAACCATCCAATCCTATATCCTCAGATGTGTTTTCAAAAACTGATTTTCAACCTTTGATAGAAGATCCTTATGATAAGGAAAATGTTTAAGAAGATACTTCTGAAACATTTATCCCAGAATATTTTCTCCCCTATATTGATGAACAAGTTTTACAAAACACAAGTGAGCTATTTCTTAAGAATCATCCCAGTGATAGTATCAGTGGTGATGTAAATCAACCAGTAAGGACTAGGAATTCATTTAGAAATGATGTAGGACATATAGCATTTATTTCTCAATTGGAACCAAAAAGCACTGAAGAAGCTTTAAGTGATTATGACTGTATTAAATTCATGCAAGATGAACTAAAAGAATTCGAAAGGAATAAAGTCTGGACCTTATTAGAAAAGAATTAAGGAAACTTTTGTTATTGGATCAAAGTGGGTCTTTAGAAACAAGTGGGATAAAAATGGAGTCATCGTTAGAAATAAATCTAGACTAGTTGCTAAAGGCTATAATCAGTAAGAGGGAATAGACTATGAAGAAACAGAAACTCTAGTAGCTAGACTTGAATCTATTGGTATCTTACTTTCCTTTGCAGCATTCGTCAATTTTAATCTTTTTCAAATGGATGTGAAATGTGATTTCCTTAATGTTTATGTTCAAGAGGATGTTTTTATTGAACAACCTCCTGACATTGAAGATACAAAACGTCCGGAACATGTTTTTAGACTTACCAAAGCATTTTATGGCCTTAAATAAGATCCACAAACATGGTATGATAGAATTACATAATTTTTTGTTTAAAAATAACTATGTTATGGGAATTCAGATCGAACACTTTTTATAAATAAAGATAATAAAAATGTTTTTATTGTTCAAATCTATGTTGATGACATTATATTTTGTTCAACACAGCAATCTTTAACTGATTCCTTCGCAAATCTGATGAAATCGTTATTCGAAATTAGTATGATGGGTGAGTTAACATTATTCATTGTTTTTCAAATTTCTCAAAAACCAAAAGGAACCTACATATCCCAAAACAAGTATATTAAAGATAATCTTAAAAAGTATGGTTATGACAACACTAAGAGTATTAGTGCTCCTATTGGTACCTAAAACACAATTGATATTGATGATGCTGGGAAACCAGAAGATCAAACATATTTTAGAGGTTTGATAGGAAGTCTACTTTACTTGACAGCTAGTCGACCAGACATGATGTTCTCAGTATATTTATGTGCAAGATATCAATCCAATCCTATCGAATCCCATTTAATGGCAGTGAAATGGATTTTTCGCTAATTAAAGGGAACCATGGATCTAGGACTATTTTATACTTTTGGAAATGATTTTTTTAATGAGTTTTTCAGATGATGACTTTGGTGGATATATAATGGATAGAAAATGTACATCTAGAACATGTCATTTCATAGGAGATTCATTAGTTTCTTGGTCATTCAAGAAGAAACACTTAGTAGCACTCTCAACTACTAAAGATAAATATGTAGTAGCTAGAAGTTGTTGTGCTCAAATGTTGTGGATGCAACAAACACTCACAGATTATGGATTGAGTTTTACTAAAACTCAAATTTTGTATGATAACACATGTGACATTACCCGTAGTAAAAACCCTGCACATCACTCTCTTGCAAAACACATAGATATTAGGCATCACATTCTTAGGGATCACACACATATATCATTATTTAGTTTATCAGAACACAATATCAACTTGCTGATATTTTCACAAAATCTTTATCCTCTGATAGATTTGAATACAGTAAACAAAAGTTAAGAATGATAACCATAAGTTAATCCTTCTTCATTAACTTCTTGTTGAACAATTTTCCTTATAGTAATAAACTCATTTTTAAAGGGGGAGTACATTTTCTTAATAGTGTAACAAAAAAATTTTCATAGTCAGTATTTTAATCTTTTTTAATTAAAAATTTTGTTAGAAGATTATTCAAATATTTTCAGAACTGAAATTTTTCAATATAAAAATTTCTAGAACAGAAATTTTTCGTAATGGAAATTTATTGAACTAAAATTTTTGTAATAAAAATCTTCGGAACTGAAATTTTCAGAATGGAAATTTCCATAATGAGTTTTTTCGTAATGAGTTTTTCTGTAATGATTTTTTCCATAATGAGATTTTCCATAATGAGTTTTTCCGTAATGATTTTTTCGTTAATGATAAATTTCATACAACGAATTTTTGAAATGAAAATATTCTCACTAAGAATTTTTTGTAATGAGATTTTTTTCATGAAGATTTGCGTAGTACGTTTTTCATAGTTCAATTTTCTTCAAGAAGAATATTACCAATTATGAACAAACATCTTGGACAATACAAAATGTATGATTTCCATTCTTATGCTTTCCGTAGTCAAGTTTTTCTTGCTAGTATTTTCCTATGAGTTTTAAATTATGTTGATTCTAATTTTCTCAAACATAAATGTCTTTCCTAAAACCTCAAATGATCACAGTCCAGTTTTCCTTGCGGTTTGTTTTCAACCGTCAGATATGTTCAAACGGTTTCTCAACCATTATATGGTTTTTGGAAGCTCAATGGTCAACCCCAACGTCTATATAAAGGGGACCAAGAGGGTCGTCCCACATCGGTATTTTAAAGCTTTCGCATCTCGATGTCCTGACTCTCTTCTTAAGGACCGTTCTGATCTTTGTTTAGCCCGTTCCGAATCCTTCAGAACTCTCTATTCCGAATGTCTATTGAAGCTACTTCTCAATATATGTCTTCCTCAAAGACAATTTCAAAATGGAACATGTACATAGAGAGACTGGTCCATCCAAACATCTACATGTACGATTCTATCATCACCAAGAATATTAAGCTAAATGGTTGGGAAGATGCATGTATTTTCAAGGCAGGTGATCATGATGATTTTTATCCAGAGTTACTAGTATAATTTTATGATTTGACCAGTTTTATGAAAAATATGGAAGAGAAAAGTCTTCATTCATGTCGTATGGAAAGAGTTATTAACTTACGTACACCAAGGCGGCAAGCTTGGTGGGGCTAGAATATGAAGTAGAAGCTGAATTTTGTTCACAAAAACTCTATGATTCTCAAGGAAGTTTTGTTAAGGTTAAGGCCTTAAAATGTCATGGACATACTGATGTCAAGATAGAAAAGATTTCTCATCTTTATCCTAATAATAGGATTCCTCATCTTTGGGTACATGGATTTTTGGTTCTGAGAAAGGGTGATAAAGATACGCTGAAGAAAAGTGACATTTACTTCTTATACTTCTTGGTGAATCTATGAAAAATAAATCTGATGAGGCATGTCCTTGTGACTATCATGAATTTCAAGGAAGGAAACATGAGAGCTCAAATCATTAAGTACCCTGCCTTATTATCAAAGATGATAGTTCAGTGATTAGATTCTGTCAAGGTTGCTTGTAAGTCTAAAGTTCGGAATTATAAACTTATGCTTGTCATTGATGATATGGTAAAAAGAATGAATACGGATTTTTCTAAGGAAACAGGTGAATTTTATACCTTGCCAAAGGGAGAGGCTGAAATCGTTCTAGAGAATATGGAGAAGGCTGAACTAGTGAAAAAATATTCTATGAAGAGGAATCTTAAATAAGTGGTTGGTGATGACAAATCCCCAAAATCTAAGGAACCCCAATCCGCACCTCCCAAACTGAAAAAACAAAATGCTTATCCAGATGAAGTGGCTACCAAGTGGAGGGAAGACAAATAGAAAATATAATAAGGGGATCCAAAGTTTGGACTGGACCCTGCTGAGGCTAAGGCCTTAAAAGAAAGAGCTGCTGATGAATTAGAAAACAAATGAAGGAGAAGAAGCTGAAGAAGAAAATGTCTGAAGCTAATGTTTTTCAAATTATTTTGAAAGCAACTGAATTAGCTTCTGATCTGATTCCCATTCTGGAAAGTTTTGATGTTCAATCTCTAACAGAGACAACTGAAAAGAAGTAATCTACTACGAAAAATCTTAAAGAAAATTTAGTTGTTGTAAGAGAAAAAGATGTAGTAGAATAAGAAGAATAATAATAAGGAAGTGATTATCTTGATGATTTGATCAAACAAGTAGAAGAGTATCAACAAAAGACTGAATCTGAAAATTACCCACTCTGGGAAAGTCTGTTGAGAAATAAAGTAGCAAGGATGATAATAAGCAAGAGGAAGAGAAGGAAATTGTTTTATCTAATGAGGAATAATATTATGAAAAAAATTTACATGAAGAAGGGGCAGAAAAGGAGAAACCACATGAAGACCAGATTTTTCAATTATCAGAAAGTGAGGAAGTATCTCTAGATGATCAACCCATTCTAAAAACTGACAAGGGGAAGCAATTTCTGATGGATACACCAATAAAAGATGTCATCAGGAAGAATGTGGTTGGTGGTTCATCTAAAAGGAAACTTGTCCAGGTTGGGGAAGAGCAGTCTCTAACATAGTTATCTGATTCAGAGTCTTCAGCACATGGTCATGATTTTGCGGTTGAATCTCTAAAAAATCTGGTAGTCACCATTCTGATATATCCTACCATAGACTTGAGATTCCAGATGATGCACCATAGCTAGAATCAGAAGCCGGAATCCGTATCCATGGTGATGGATAAGTGTGTAAAGATTGAGGCTGACCAAAAAAATTTCTTTATCAATTATGATATACAAAGGAAATCTTATAGAAAAATCACTATATGTTCTATGAAAGTTGAAGAAGACATCACTGACATTCAAAGTTTTCAGAATGAGGTAAATTATTCTTTTGGAAATGAGGATAACAAGATTAAGAATCTTCAGGACTAGATGATCATTGAGAAACGTTCTCAGAGTCAACAAGTGAAGGAACTGAATGATAAGGCCAACTATGTTGCTCAAAATTTTATAAGGGATAGAGATCTCCACATTGATCTTGAGAAAAGACATGTAAAGAAAGATAAGATAGAAAAAATGTAAGAATAAGCCATCAAGGCTCACGCAGAATCATTGAAATCTCAAGATGGAAGGATAAAAGCTTTGAAGGGGCAAGCTGAGGAGGATCAATGAGATTTGAAGAAACTCAAAACCTTGTTGAAGAAGCTGATCTTGAAGGAAAACGAAGACAAATAAACTCACTCCAATATTTTGTTGTATTTGTCTTTCCTTGTAAAAATTTTCTCAACTCTAATGAATTTTTTTCTTGGTTGTATCTTGTCTTTTATGTACTAATGTTTCAGGTACATTATTTTTTTTCCATTCCCTTCAATTCTTTTTGAAAAGCAAAAAGGGGGAGAAGGAAAAATAACCACTCAAAAGGGGAGAAAGAAAATTTTAAAATGGATAAAGAAAATTTTTCTAGGAGAAATATCCTTAATGTAAGGGGGATTTTCTCATCATGATGTTTTTCATTCCCATTATAATGAAAACTCCACTCCACAAATTCAGAATACAATCCATAGAGTTTTAATGCCTAAGGGGGAGTTAGTTGTATTCACTATCATCCATGAAAAAAGGGAGATAAGATTTAATTTCAAAGTCTGATGAAAATTTTCAATCTCCTAATACACTTTTTCGTAAGGTTGTTTGTTCTTTCCAAAAAGGGAGATATTGTTGAGTAAATAAGGTCTTCCTTATGACTTTTCTATTCCTTCTTGTTTTGAAAATCACAAACACCTTATAATTAAGCAAATCTATATTTTATTTCTATAAGGAAAATTTCCTTTCTTATGGAAATTTACCCAAAAATATATTTCTCTATACATATAAATATTTTTATTAAGTGTAAAAATTGGATTCATACCCAAAACCTCGGAATCATATACTGCTACGAACTGAAGCATTCTGTTTTTTAGGATCTGAATTCTATATATGAACTATAATGAAGTTCCACTATGAATTATGGATATGAACAATATTTAAGTTCCATTCTGAAATCTAGACACGAACTCTCATATAGTTCGATACCAAATTCTAGATATGAACTCTCATATAGTTCAACTCCGAATTCTGGATATGATCTCTCATATAGTTCAATTCCGAATTCTGGATATGATGTTTTATAAGTTCGACTCTGAACTTTTACATGTTCGACTCGGATATTTTATTAGTTCAATTATTAGCATTTATAAGTTCGACTCTGAACTTTGATAAGTTTGAATCTGAACATTCAGAAGTTTGAGTTTGAACATTTACAAGTTCAACTCTGAACTCTGTATGTTCATATTCTGAACTCTGGTGAAACCACACTCAGAATTTCTTTAGAAATTCAGACTTCGGATTTCTACAGAATTCAGGTTCCAAATTCCTATAAAACAGAATTCAAACATCTTTTTATTATAGTCTCCGAATTCAATTTTGGTTAGACTATGAACAATTATTTATATACATTATGAATTCTACATTTTCATATACTTATACTTGGTCCATTACAAAACGATATCGTGCTTTCAGTTACACATGTTTTGTTATAAAATGATGTCATCAATTCTGTTTCTAACAAACCATTGGTCTAGTGACATGTGTACATGTCCCTCTGAAATTTATGTAATATATGATTATTGGAGAAGGGAGACGACCGTTGGTAATTCTCCTATAAATAAGAGCTCATTTGAAAGAGCTCAACACTAAAATTTGACACTAGTTCTTATGTGATGTTGAAGTGATTTCTAGAGAGAGAGGCACTTATCAACTCTCAAGCATCGTGTAGAATGTTTGAACAACCTGTTCAAACTTTTCCTTGGGAAGATTTTCTTCGTTTAACTCCGAATGTTGGTGATTACATTCGAGGGATCCCAGGGATAGGAAGACAGAGGTGCCGACTTCCATGAAGTTCGAGGGATTCCTTGCTGAGGAAGACAGAGGTTCCAACAACCTTGAAGTTGAGGGCTTGTGGGGATAGAATGATAGAGACTCTGATCTTCATATTGAGGGATTACCCTGGTGAGGGTATGACAGACTTTCATGAAAGTATAAATCAAGGGACCTTTATCCAAGGATATTGGATACCCTTATCCTTGGGTTATAAGATTTATATCTTGTTACATTGAGTTTTACTACTTGTATTTCTGTTGCTTTTTTGTTTTGTAAGGAAAGTATAATCTTCTTATATTTCATTACACTTGTACTCTGACTTAGTCAGATTCTATAAACTTTAAGGTAGAATCTCATATTGTAAACTGTGATTAAGATTCAATTTCTGGATCCATATTTCCAGAACATATTTTTGGAATCGCTTTCCAGATTAAAGCAAGAACATAAAACATGAAGTTTATATCTTTATACTTTGTCCCAATTGTCATTGGTGATTAGAGGTGTTGTGAATTTTCTTAGTTTAACATTGTTAAACACAGATATTTCCATTTTTATGGAAATTTTGAAAGTGTGAAATTCACCACCCTCTTGTATATTGAGCATCAACATCATTATTTTGATCCTACAATTTGTATCAGAGGTTGGAAACCTCGTACTCTATACCAATATTACATTTACATTTCACTACTATGATTTATCCCATGTTATTAAATTTTGAACTCTTTTGTAGGATAAGAATTCCGAAATATTGTGATCTTATGAATATGATGTGATTGATATTTCTTTTGTTTACCCTTACTGAGCATTTGATCTCAACCTTTTGTATGTTTTCTTTTCCCCAAGTCAGGAAGAAGGGTATTAAGTAGGATATTCCAAAAAGGGATTCTAGATATGATGAAATAAATGGGATACAATACAACTTCTTTATGAACTTGTTGTTTATGATTCCCAGTTCCTAAAGACACTATACCTATAAGGTCCTTTCATGGTTTTGTTCTATGTTGTAATAAGTGTGCATTAATTTTGACGTAATAACAATGTATGTAAAGTATGAGTCGTTATAGTTGGTCTCAGTGGAAAGGTATAGTCAACCTTAGGAAACAAGGATGTGAAACCCTTAGTAAGAACCCTTAGGATATATCTATGCATAGAACAATCTTATTGATTTAGTAATGGCCATGAACAACCTATGATAAGACCTTAAGTGTGAAATTTTATTCTGGATTATGTGGTCTTCCTATTATAATTAGTGTTTCTCACACTATTCTTCTTGGATTTAGCCAATGGTTGGAATGCAAAGGAACCGTGTTAATGCCGAATGCATCGGGAAATGCCATGATTGTCCCACTGAGCAACCAAACATTATGGCAGCTGGAATGAAAAATCTTGTAGCCATATTCACACAAATTTCTCAAGATATGAATCATGCATGAAATCCAAATGAGAAAAGGAAGGAGAAACATTATGTTGAATCCTTCATGAGGTAGTGTCCACCCTCATATAGTGGTTCTACTGATCTATTAGTGGATGAACAATGGATCAGTACCACTGAAAAGATATTTTCAGTTCTTCAATGTTCTGAACATGATACAGTCATCTTAGCAGTATATCGTTTGGAAGGTGAAGCTGATAAAAGGTGGAATCTTATCAAGAATACGAGGCCAAGAGATGAAATTGATTCCACGGAATGGGATGAGTTCATGAACATATTTTTCAATAAATACTTCCCTCATATTCTTCGAACAAATATGGAGAAGGAGTTTCTAGAACTAAAACAAAAGGATGATGAATCTGTTGGTGCCTACGAAGCAAATTTTACAAGACTTGCAAGGTACGCTTCTGGGATTATTATCCATCCTGAGAGAAAGATCGGTCAATTATTTAATGGCATAAAACCAATACTTTGAAGGTCGTTAGCCATAAGGGACTTCAAATTCTACGAGGAAATTGTTCGATGTGCTCTCAAGGTTGATATAGAGATTAGAGTTACACATCAGTCATATTCTTTTGATAAGAAGAGGAAAATGGAATTCAAAAGGAAATATAAATACCAAAGTGAAAAGAAGATGAGTTTTCTCTTATGCTCAATTTGAGGAATGAAACATGGAGGGAATTGTCT